>VDFB02113085.1:0-26314 GCA_007258455.2 Sequoia sempervirens
AATCATAATGAAGGAATTTTGACCTTAATGGGAAAGATGGCCTCAGCGCCAAAGACTAGGGAAAATGGAGTGGCTCCTGTAGGCGTATGAATGCTAGTGCGGTAAGTCCACAGAGCAGGGTTGAGTTGTATATGCTAGTCATAGTAGCAGTGATAGTCTTTTGAAGATTTTAAACAATGGTTTGTTTGACACCTCGGCTTGACCATTTCCTTGTGATGTCGAGAGATGAAAATTATATTTGGATAATGAAATAATCATATCCGAATGTCTTGGTTTTTTAATAGATGTCCATTAGCGGTGATGATGGATTGCAGAAGCCCATACTAGAAAATGATGTAGTTAAGAATGAACTTAGATATTTGCTTGCCAGTTATGTATGTCAGCGGGATGGCTTTGATCCACTTCGTAAAATACTTAGTGGTGGTTATGATGAATTTGTGGCCATTGGTCGAGGTCAGATGAATCTTACCCACGAGGTCGAGTCGCCATTGGCTGAAGGGCCAAGGAGAGGTGATCGACCAAAGTTCTTGTGCTGGAGCATGGATCAAATCACTATGAATCTGACATTTGCGACAAGTTCTGACATATTCTATTGAATCCTTTTCAATGGTCACCCAATAATACCCAAGTCTCATTACTTTCTTGGCTAGGGTAGGACCACTCGAATGAGACCCGCATATACTATCATGTACTTCGCGTAAGGTTGTATGTGCTTCGTTGGTGTCAAGACATCTAAGGAGGGTGTCATCAAAGCTATGATGGTAAAGGGTATCACTGACGATGGCATACCCTACGGATTTTTGGATGAAGGACTTCCTCTAGTTATTGGATAGGTTAGGTGGAAGGGTTTGAGACTTAAGTTAGTCATAGATATCTTGGTACTAGGGAGAGTCAGGACCAACAAGTTCACAAACCATCTTTGACTCTGGAATGTCATAGGCAAGGACCAATAATTTCTCTATTAGGAATTCCAAATGAGGAAGATTGCTTGGTATGTCAAGGAGAGAGCCTATTGTAGCCATGGCATCTGTCGCTTTGTTCTGTGTTCTTAGAACTTGTTCAAAAGTTACCATATGAAAGTACATTTGGAAACTATCAACCATCCATTTGTAGGGCATTAGCTTCTCATCTTTTGTGTCATAGTCATCGTTAACTTGGTTGATGATGAGCTGAGAATCCCCATAGACATGTAGTGCTTTGATTTTCCACTTTATTGCCATTCTTAGTCCTGTAACTAATGCCTCATATTCTACCACATTATTTGTGCATGGGAAGGAAATGCGGAAAGATTTAGGAATGGAGTCTCCTTGAGGGGTAATGAATAGGATTCCTGCCCCCGAGCCATGATTTGTGTGTGATCCGTCAAAGTAGAGTCACCAAGGTGCCTTAGGTTCCGTATGGAATATTGACTCATCCAAAAATTCTGCCACTAACGGGTGATCACTTTGCAAAGGTGCGTCTATGAGCTGGTTCGCTATGACTTGTCCTTTTATTTCCTTTCTTTCCACATACTGAATATCATATTCACTCAGAATCATGACCCATTTTGCTAAATGTCCTATTAATGCTGCCCTGCTCAACAAATATTTCAGGGGGTCGATCTTTGCTACTAGTTGCGTCTGATGGCTTAACATATAATGTCTTAGCTTCTGTGCTGCAAAGACCACAGCTAGACAAGCTCATTCAATTGGTGTGTAGTTTAGTTCATACCTGACCAATGTTTGACTGATGTAATATATAGCTCTTTCTTTTTCTTCTTGGTCATTCTGTGCTAGTAATGTCCCTAGTGCTGAACTAGTTGTCGAGATGTATAGGATTAATGGCTTTTTGTGAATGGGAGGCATGAGGACTGGCATTGAAAGTAGGTAATCTTTGATTTTTTGAAAGGATTCTTGACATTTATTTGTCCACACAAAGGGGATACCCTTGCACAACAGATATTGGAATAGGTGACACTTGTCTGCCAATTGGGCTATGAAGCATCTAATAGATTGTACCCTACCTTGCAGAGTTTTGAGTTCACTAATTCCTCTGGGTGGAGGCATGTCTATGATGGCTTTGACTTTTGCTGGATCAAGCTCAATGCCTCTTCTAGAAACTATGTATCCCAAGATTTTTCCCGATGTGACACCGAAGAAACATTTCTTAGGATTTAGCCAGACTTTGTATTCTTCTAGTCTTTATAAAATTGTGTCTAAAACCCTGAGATGATCTTTCTTGGTTACTGACTTGGCCAATAGGTCATCTACATAATCTTCCATTATGTTATGCATCATGTCATGGAAGATTGTGGTCATAGCCCTTTGGTATGTGGTGCCTGCATTTTTGAGACCGAATGGCATGACATTCCAACAGTATGTACCCCATGGGCAAGTAAATGTCATTTTGTGCTGGTCTTTGGGGGCAATGCGAATCTGATTATAGCTGGAGAAACCATCCATGAGGGACAACATCTCATATCCTACTATGAGGTCAACTATAATATCAATATTCGATAAAGGAAAGTCATCCTTTGGGCATCCCTTATTTAGGTCTCTAAAATTTGTACAAATGTAGATCAACCCATTTGGCTTTGTTACTGGCACCAGGTTAGATATCCATTCAGCATAGTCAATAGACCATATGAATCCAGCATCTAGAAGCTTCTTCAACTCAGCCTTGACCAATAGAGTGACTTGAGGGTGCATTTTGTGTAACTTCTGCTTGACTGGTTTGGCATTAGGCAATAGTGGCAGATGGTGCAGAACCAGTTCTGGGTCTAATCCTGGCATGCCAGAATAGGACCATGTGAAGTTGATCTTACGTTCTTCGAAGAATTTATGAAACTCTGGCCTCTCTTCTTCAGTCAATGATGCAGCAAAGAGGACCATCTTGGGATCTTCTATAGTTGCTAAGTTATCTTCTATTGTGTCTTCGATAAGCATAGCTGATTTCTCTTGTTGCATGGGAAGAAAGTCTAGTCCTCCACTTTGGGCACCTCAAGGAGGTTTTCACCCACAGATACATCCTTTGTTTTTACTATTTTATCATCTAAAGGCACCTTTCAGTTTTCACCTAGAGACGTTTCATTTTTTATTTTATTTTTATTTTTACTTTTACGACCGGAGGATGGAGCAATCTTGCCGAAGTATGTCGTGCAATCTTAGTCAATGGAAAATCTTGCCTTGTGATCACCAATGGGTATGCCCTCATGTAATCCCATAAAATTTGCAATTGCCTCATCATTCTGAAATGTGTCTAGGACCAGTGGGCCTTGTTGGTCTCAATTGACTAGCTAAGGATAAACTAATGAAATGACATCATCAGTGTTGGTGAATTGAGGTGAGGATGTAGAAAGCATGCAGACAGATTCAATGATGTTGTAGATGAGATTATCATCATCCAACTCCACATCGGACTGTATCCAATATTCCCCTTGACTAGTGTCATATTCATTGTCAAAATAAGGGGTGAAGGCCTTAGAGTCCTGATTGTTAGTGTCGTCTGGTACTTTAGATGGATTGGACTGATGGGGGGGTTTAGATGGTTGGTCTTGTATGTCATGGGGAGTGGTAATGGGACTTTGACTATTTGGTGCTTCTTCAATTTTAAATGTTTGCCAAAATTTTTGTTCAAAGGTTAGTTCCCCTGCTTCAACAAACAAATCATCAAGGAAATAGTCACTTAAGGATCATTCTGAGCCAAATTCCCACTCTTGGGAGTCAGTTTTAGTGAGGGTTTCCTTAGTGGTCTCAACAATTTTCAAAGCATGTACTCACTCACTTAAAAGTCCAATGGTACGTTGATTGTCATTAGCGGGCGATCCAAACCCTAATCCAAGATACTTTGGTATTTGGAAAGGTTCTATGGGCTCTCTTCATCCAACTTTATTTTTTCCTAGGCCACTAGTACCATCGTAGCCCTTAGCTTTCATCATGTCATATCCCTTTCCATATATCTTAATTGGTAATGGGGGTAGTGTGACAATATCCTTATAGATCCATCCTGTGATATTAGTAAGGTCCTCATTACTCATGTCTCCCCATTTGATGAAAACTGTTCTTGGTGGAACTTTGAAAATTTCCATGGGCTCCATTTTGAAACATGGCCGACCATAGAATTTTGGAGACTTGGGTATTATTATTATGCTGTATGCTATGTGTAGTTTGAATTCTCCACAGTCAAGGTCCTAGATCTTGACGGTGGATTCAGCCTTAGGTTTTGCAGAAGGTGGTGGTGTGGCGGAAGACGTGGATGGAGAAGATGTGGAAGATGAGTTGAGTGTGGATGGGTCAATGTATTTGGATGACGAGGAGCTAGGTGCTTCTTGGTTAATAGGCACTCAGTTTTTAGAAATACCCATTAGGTTGGTACAATATTAGAAAGGGTCGGGGTCTCCATATATGGTTATTTCTGTGCTGTCAAATGGAAACTTTAGGCATTGGTGATATGTGGATGAAATGGCTTTTAAGGCATGAATCCATGGACGATCGAGCAAGATGTTATACAGTAATTCCAAATCTAGGACCTGACAGATTGTGTCCACAATGATTGGTCCCACTCTGATAGGGAGAGAGATAATGCCACATGAAGAGCATTCTTCGTCATCATATGCTTTGATCACTATACTCTTTGTTGGGTCCATGCATGTATCAGAGAATCCTAGAGCCTTAACCAGTTTGAGGAAGCATATGTTGAATCCTACTCCGCCATCTACTTAAACCCGTCTAACTTTGTGCTTGTGGAAAAAATTTTCTATGTGCAATGCATCATTGTGGTTGGTTTTTGGTGATGAGTAGTCTTGATCCAAGAAGGTGACATGGTGAGGCATAGTGAGGTATCCCACCATGGTCTCAAACTGATTGACATCAATGTCCTTGGGGACTGATGACTCTTGTAAGGTTTTATCTAGCATATCTTTGTGCGCGTGAGAGATATGAAGTAGCTCAAGTATAGAGATTTGAGTGGGAGTCTTGCCTAGCTAGTCGATAAGGTTGAACTGAATTTTGGGTTGCCACTGCTTTGTGGTAAGGATAGGTTTTGACTGTTTAGCAGATGGGCCTGGTATGGTTATTTTGGGTTGTCTAGTAGGAGGCGGACCAACTATGGTGACCTTTCCACTACGAGTAGTAGCATTACATTGGGGTGCTCTCTTGACCGTAATGGTATTGATGTATTCATCATCGGTTTAGACATTATTTATAATAGGTCCACTACAATAATCATACTTGGCTCAGGAAAAGTTAGCTTGATTCTGTGGACCTGAGGTGGAAGCATTATGAGAACCATGGTCTTGCAGTGGATTCTTATGGATAGTATGATCTGAATTGGAGGTGAATTGAGATCCACCTACTTCAATGATATGACTTTCGATAAGATCTTGTACTAGGTTTTTCAATTTTTGACAGTTAGAGGTTGTATGTCCTTTTTCTCGATGGTACTCACAAAATGCATTATCATTCCACCATGTTGGTTTGAATTGTCCTGGGTCATATGATTTTGGTTCCTGAGTGTGATGACCCCATTTTGGAGACATTTCTTAAGGACTTCTTCAATGGGTTCACCCAAAGAAGTGTATGTGCGACTCCGAGGAAATTGTCTCATCTGACAGTATTTCCTCTGGTTATTTTGACTGCTTTGGTTATTTGAAGGGACATTGGTAGGGGATGTCAATGTCATTGTTGGTTTATTTTGCTATTGAACCCCTTTTAGGGCTAGTACAGGACCCACAATGTTTGCAGTCTTGGCGTCAACAACACCGTCATTTGTAACGTGTTTATTTTTAACCCAATATTTGTTTTTGTCGGCGGGTGGATTGGCATTTGTGTTTTTGGGACCATACCTTAGTTCTCCCTTTGTGATAAGGGATTTCTCAATCTGGACTCCTTTTTCGACCAAGTCCGTGAAGTTTGTGCAACAATGTACTTGCAATGCATATTTTAGGGGTCCCAGAAGTGTTTGCAAAAATATGTCGACCTTTTCCCTTTTGGGTATGTCAATGTGACACCGACTAGCTAGGATTCTCCATTTTTGGAAGAATGGGATGAATGTCTCACCAGCATCCTCTGTGTGAGATTGCACAAGCTAGTGATAGAGGTATCCATGTCGATGTTGTATGCATAATTTTTTATGAATTTTTGTTTAAGCTCATCCCATGTTTGGATATACTTTTGATTGGAAAACCATTCAAGGGAGGACCCCCAGACTTTTAGAGAAAATTCTCATCAAGTATGTTTGTTCATAGGATGTCCATACAATTAGTTGCAAATTTGCGAACATGTTCAATGGGGTTTGTCTTGCCTCTATTTTATGAAATTGGGTGACACATATCACCGGAGGAAATGGAGGCATGTATAAGCTCATGTTGAATGGGTATACATTTAGGTCATATGATATTTCCGATTTCTTGCCTGATATGTATATGTTTTGGATAGTTTTCTCTAAACCCATCAATCTTGTTTGGAAGGCATCCATAACAGGGTCATTTGTGGTCCTGTGCATTTTATTGTTTGGTACACCATAGGTCCTTGTTTGTTGTGCATGAATATTGGTGTATTTTGGTGGTATGGATTGTTGTGACATATATGATGTGTTTGGATTGGCGTGTTGTTGGTACTGAAAGTTAGGGTTGGGTGTATGTTGGTGAGTATGAACATGGGATGAGTAGGTTGGGATATGTCCCCCAACCATTTGTGTCATTACTTGGGGAATATGGTGACCATGAACATTGTGATGTGATAATGATGCCATGGGTTGTGTTATTTGGCCACCTTGTCCAAATTGTTGTGTTTGCACAAGGAGAATGTTTGTATTTGGTCCTTGGGAGGCAATGACATGTGACTGTGCTATCGTGTTAACATTATTTTGTTGTCCTTGGATAAAGATACATCTTTTTCCTCCCAAAGGATTTTGTGAAATACCACTGAGTGGATATGTCGAAGGTATGCTCATTGTAGTAGATGTCGCTATCAAGGGGGGATTGTTGTGACTTGGTGATGCCCCGTTGCATTTATTGTCATGGTATAGAGAGGGTTTGAATAACTTTCCCATGTTGCCAAGGAGCCATAGGTGGTTCTACCCGATTGTGACAGTATCGTGGATGTTGTGGGCATTGTGGTAGATTGCGATCCTCCACTGGATGTTGCATTTATTGAGTTGGAGGTGTTTGGGATGTCAGAGGTAGCATGCACTGTTGTTGTAGTGTCAAAGAAATTATTGCTCGTAGTGTTGGAAAGTTGATCACTATTTGACAGGTTATGTGCGTTGTTGACCTTAGGGTCTGGGGATGTTGATCTTAACGTGTTAATGTCAAATCCTTGAGGTAATTTGGCTCCTTGGTTTAAGGGTATAGCCAAGTATCTGTCTCTATCATAAAGGACCATTTGTTCAATGAATTGAGAGGCCTCTGGATCTTGTGCCACTACCTCTAGGTTGTCCTCAAGTATTTGACAGTATTCATCTTTATGCAAGAATGGTTCAAATGGACTGTTTGGTGCGGAAGGTATTGTTGTGAGAGGTTGATTGTTTGTATTGCCAAATGGATCATCAAAAGTCCAGTTTGGGTCATATGTGGGATTGTTGATAGTTGAAGTGGGATCTTGTCAAAAGTTTGCCATTTTTTGTTGTTGGTTTTGGAGTCTGGTTTCCACCATAAAATGAGATTGCTCAACTGAAAATGACAACTAGATGCAAGGATGACACTATGCAAGGTCTAAGTTCAAAATGACGACTAGGATGACTAATGTTTTTGGATTTTTGGGAATAAAATATGCAATGTCTAGACCTATAATGCAATTTAAGACAAGGGTACCTAAGCACTCCTAAGCTCAATCTTTGTTTCAATTTTGGTTACTAAAGGGCAAGATGACAAGGTCTAAATGACTAGTGAGTTTTCCTAACTAGACTGTTGAGTTGGAAAATCTCACAAAAAGGGACAATGACTAACAAAGGGATTGATGATTTAGTCCAAGAGAACCTAGTTTCGAAATAAATGATGTTGCAAATTGTGCTGAGATTTGCCTAATCTAAAGGATGCAATATTTGAAACCTAGGGACAAACTAATGCCTAATGTATGCACCTAAAAATAATGAAGGGTGAAACCTATGGTGAAGAATGCAACTAATGGTCAAAAATTTGAGCAATTTCAAAATTGGTTTCTACAGAATCCTTTTGGAAACAATGTTTGACAAATGTTTGACAAGGTGTAAACTTCATATTTGACTTTGTGTGATGTTTTACTTGTGACAGGAGAATGCGTCATTTGAGGGCGCGAATGCATCACGGTTTTGCGAATGCGGCTCAGCTTGAGCAAATGCAGCTCGAGAACTGACAAATGTGACTCAGTTTGGCAGATGCGACTCTGTAAGGTTCAGATGCATTGTGACGCCTACAAGTGCAGTGTTTTAGATGTCAAATGCGGTTTAACAGAGCGTCTGCGTTTCAGAAACGCGAATGCGGTTCGACGGATGCGACACAGTTTGTGAAAATTGAGTTTCTTGTCATTTTGATGGCAAATTTGATCTGTTTGATGTTGAATGTTTTATTTAGAACTGTAAATGTGATGACTCCAAAAAGCACTTGACAAGCATAGTGTTTTGAATGTAAGCAATCACACATAAGACAAGTACAATCCTAAAGGTCCAATAGGCCAAGGGTTTGTATACTTGATACAACCCATCGATATACCCCGGATTGGTGATAAACACCTTTCCTTCTTAGCTTAGAATTTTGGTGGCATTGGCTCCCCTCCACGGCTCATTAACGTCATTCGAGCACACCAAATTTGGATTCTTTGGGTAATGACTTCCCAAGAATTGCTATCTCTACTCAAGGGGATTAGTAGTGAGTTTCTTCAGGCATGATACTGTACCCTGCACTATATCAAGCAATGACCAATAGAACGGTTGGATACTAAGACAAGAGGTGTTTAATACGGGTATTCTGTTTGTAGGGCATGATCCATGCAGCGAGAGTCCCCTTTCAGATCCATCTCATCAGAACCACACGTGTGATTCTTGGGCTTTCCCCAAGAATCCACTTTTGTATACTGGCTGGAAGTCCCTTAGTGTCAGGGTGCTACTGGTCTGAGTCATCTTGGGGTGAGTACTTTTTCCCACCAGAACAGGCCCAAGTTCTAGAGTTAGTAACCATTTTTCTTACACCCAGGATCCCTCGAAAGCACAAGGGGAGAGGATACTTCGATTACTAAATCGTGAGGGTAAAAATAGATAAAAATGGGTTTGGTTTTCTAATCATCAAGTTTTCACAAGGTGAGAGCATACTCACCTACCATTTTGCAAACACACTCATACATAGTAAAAACACAAGTTCGTTTTAATTGCAGCAAAAGGAAATGTGTATTATACTAAGAAAAAGATAGGCACGTTGTTTTGATGTTCATTCTTCGATGTTCAAACCTGCAAGACCACACGTTAGTAGTTTGAATGTTTTCCTTTGACCCTTGAAAAGTAACCGCCAAATGTTGCAAATCCTGATTAGTAACACAAAACCTATGCTAGGCAGAATGTAGAAAATAACCAGAATAAAAAGAACATAGAAAATAGGAAAAATCCGAATGTAAATGAATAGAAAACATTACCAGTCAAATGCGTCACGACAGAGAAAATGCATCACTTTGTGTGTCAAATGTGGCACGGGATCACAAATGTGGCTTTCTAGACTTCTATTGCGTCATGACAGAGCGATTGCAGTGTTGGGGTCTGCGAATGCATCGCAGCACATCAGATGCATCACAATTAAAAAAAATGATTGTATCACTCCGTACATGTACCTACAAAATCGACAGAAAACACACAAAACCGTACAGAAAAAAGAAAAAGAAAATAGAGTCGGGTTCACTAATGTAACTAAGGGTTATTTTTAGGTTTGATTAAAGATTAGCAAATCAATATAAATCCAAAACCCAAAGAAATTACAAAACACAATGGAAGTAAACAAAAGAACAATTATACCTGTTAATCACCAATAACTCCATGATTCACTTTTGTAACACCTTCTAGCTTGCTGGCTAATGTGTTGCCCTTAGATTTGACATGCGAGCATTCTGTAAATACAAGTCTAAGTCCTACACCAAGCTTTGAAGGATTTGAACAAATGTCTATGCCTATGACTATGATTGACAATGCCTAAACATGCTAAGATTTAATCAAATAAAGACAATAAATGCTACAATTGCTATGAAAAACATCTAAGTATGTTAGTGCGTAAGTGTGTAATGTGTCTGTCTAATCGAAAAATGAGAGGAAAATGGCATTTTATAGAAAATGCCATTTTGAATGGACGGATGAGATGAGAGATTGAGAAAATGCCCTAGAATCAATGGTTAAGATTCAAAATGGCAATTCTCAATTAGGGTTAGGGAAAAATGCCCAAATGTGTGAATAAGATTCAATTAAATAAATTAAATCAAGAATAAATGTGACAGTTGAGATGAAATTAGCAAAAATTAGAAGATAAGAAGATGGGATTTTAGAAAATCAGTAATTTTAGAAATTACTTGATTTATAGAAGAATATTTCCATTTTGAATTAAATTAATTCAAAATATGGATTTTGTGAGATAATGAGTAATTGATTTTTGAAATTAATTACTAAAAGAAGAATCAGTTAACTATGTGAGACATTTTTAAATAAATTATTTTATTTATTTTATTTAAAAATAAAGAAGTGTCACATATAATAATTAAATAATTAAAAATAATTATTTAATTTAGAAGTAGTTAATTAATTAAATAAATTAGCAAATATATTTAATTAAAAGAGAGGATTTAGGAATTAGTGACATATTGAATAAATATGTTAAAATATATTTATTTGTTGATAATGGGAAGACATTAGCAAAGATTAATTAAATAAAATGAGAACTTTGTTTAATTGTAGGTTGACTTTTAAATGGTGGTGACACATTAAATAAATATGATTTTATTTAATAATTAGGAAGAATATAGGACCCTGAATTAATTAAATAATTGTGAATTATTTAATTAATAGTTGAAGATAGGCTAGGAACATAATTAAAGTGTCATAATTATGGTAGGACGAAAAGTGGTAAAAATGAAGCTTGCAGGCCTAGGTCATTTTTAGGTGTCTACAATAATCATCATTTTTAGCATTAGCTTGACCTTAGGTATCATTTTTGCATACTTTGGATTAGGCTAACTTTATCACAATTTGGAAAATCATTGCTTTCGAAACTAGGTTATCTTGTAATTTATCATTCATTTGTATTTTTAGTCATTGTCCTTTTTGTGAGGATTTCCAACTCAATAGTCTAGTTAGGAAAACTCACTAGTAATCTTGACCTTGTCACTTTGTCATTTTCAACAAGTCCTTTGGTAACTAAAATGGAAAACAAAGATTAAGCTTAGAGTGCTTAGGTACTCCTATCTACAAATTGCATTCATTTTAGTTCCTACCTTGCATACTTTATTTCTATAAAAAATCCAAAAATATCGTTCATCCTAGTTGTCATTTTGAACCTAGACCTTGCATTAATTACCTCATTAGTCCTCATTTTACACTTTTCCATTTTCTTAATTGACATTATCATTGTCCTAGTCAGCATCAACATCCTAATTGTCACTCTGGATTTTGGCATATTTATCTCTTCACATTGTCAACCTTTATCACACAAAAATACAAAAACATAGACTAGTGTCATACTTGCATTTTCATCATCTTCATTTGAGCAATTTCCTTGATGGTGGAAACAAGACTTCAAAGAAAGAAAAGATAAATGGCAGACTTTGGACAAGACTTTGACAACACCAACACCAACACCAATCCCAATGACTGGATTTATGATGACCCATTTGGAAATTTGAACGTATAATCATCCATGAGCATGTCAACTTCCTTTCAAAATCCACTTTTTGAATAATTCATACAGAGAGACCAAAATGGACAAGTACTAGTTGAGGATTTAGACGCTGTCACTCAAAACCCTAACATAGCTTCTTTTGTAGAAGAATTGGTCTTGAAAAATCCCAGTAGATACCTTGCTATGCTTTTGGACAAAAGGTCATGATGGTTTCCCTATATTTAGAACTAGATCAATTCATTTGGTATCGTTGGATTTGCACTCATCAAAGGAAAAAGGGGCTCACCGTCTCATGGTCAATTTTTATAGAGGAACTCCAAGCACAATATAGCAATAGTGTCATAGACAACTTCTTCAGCCAGCTAGTTAAACTTCAACAATTAGGATCAGTTAAGGATTATATTCAGCAATTCCAAAATCTATCCTTAAGGGTGGATTCAATTATGGAGGAAAACTTGAATGACTTATTCTTGGTGGGTCTCAAGGATCACATTCAACATGAGGTACGCATGTTTAGCCCTTGTTCCATAAATGAGTCTTTTATCTTAGCACGTAGGGTAGAGGAGAAGTATTTGATTCCTAAGAAGCAAGGGGCTAATGTGACAAGAGAGAAAGGATATTCAACACAACCTACTAAGTTGACTCCACAACAAATTGAGGAGAAAGAGCAAAAGGATTGTGTTTTCAATTGTGATGATAGCAAATATGGTCAGGACATAAATGTGGTGAAAAAGAATTGTTTTATATTGAAGGTCCCAATGAGGAGAAGAGGAGGAGCCCATACTAAGAGATGAAGGAGTCAAATGAAATCACAAGTTCTCAGCAATCATTTCTTGTCATGCTCTAAGGTTTGGAATGCTCACAAACTCTCAAGGTGGTGGGGTTCTTAAAGAAGCTTAAGGTAACAATGTTGATCGACTCTGGTAATACTCATAATTGCATCAACAAAAAGTTAGCTACTCGTCTAACTTGTTTTATATATCTAGCTCTAGAGTTTTAGGTTTTGATTGCAGATGGTGGTACAGTTAGTTGTTTAGGGGAGTGTCATAGCATTAAATTATCCGCAGGAGATTGTCAGCTTGATACCCCAATATTGTCACGATATCCATGGGTACATGAATGTTGTTTACAGAATTACAATGGCTTTACTGTTAAGACTAATTGAAATGAACTTCCAGAGAACTATTCATGATTTCAATTAGAAGGAGGCTAGTAGAGCTAAGGGTTGAAGGAAAATATACAAATGAGCTGCATCAATGCAAAGGTGCTTAAGAAAGGTGGATGGATTTTGGCCAACTATATTTCATTGGGGAATCTCTCAATCTCAATACTCCTACTCATCCAGATTTGTAAGCTATAATTGATCGTCACTCAGTTGTTCTTGGAGATATGCCTAAAGGACTTCCACCTAAGAGGGATCATGATCATGCCATACAATTAGTCCCAGGGAGCCAGCCACCGAACATCAGGCCTTACAGGTATCCACACATACAAAAGAGTGAGATAGAATAAATTGTTGAAGAGATGCTAGAGGCAAGAATCTCTCTCAGGGCAGCCAAAGTAGCCTCCTCACACAGCAGTGATTAGTGCATTAAGGATAATGCGCAGTATGTGTCCAGATTATAGAGTTCTCAACATGTACACTATTAAAGATAAGTTTCCAATTCCAGTCATTGATGATTTGCTAGATGAATTAAATGGAGCTATATTTTTTACCAAGTTAGATCTTAGATCTGGTTATCACCAAATTCGGATTAAGGAGGAGGATATTTGTAAGACAGCATTTCGGACTCATGAGGGTCATTATGAATTTTTGGTGATACCATTTGGTCTTACCAATGCACCATCTACATTCCAAAGTTTGATGAATTCCATTTTTAAGAAGTTCTTGAGAAAGTTTGTGTTAGTATTCTTTGATGATATATTGATTTATAGCAAGACTTGGGAAGAACATTTGCAACATGTGGATCAAGCATTACAAATACTTGAAGATCATAAAATCTATGCTAAGCCATCCAAGTGTGTTTTTGGTCTTACAGAGGTGGAGTATTTGGACACATAGTTTCACATGGAGTAAAGGTGGACCCTAACAAAATTAAGGCTATCGTGGAATGGCCCTTCCATCATTAAGAGAACTAAGATTCTTGGGACTGATTACTATAGAATTGTGAAGAATTATGGTAGTATAAGCTACTCACCCTCCCTATTGAAGAAGGATTCCTTTCCACATTGGAATAGATGCATGATACATCATTTGAGAGAGATTGAAGGGCTATGTGTATAGCTCGATTACTTGCCACTACGACCGCGAAATTCATTAATAGATATGATGAAATGGGATAGGGCGGTGCTCATGCAGGAAGATGCGACCATTGCTTTTAGAGAGTTATCAATTAAAGGTAAAATCAACTAATTTATATTTATGAGAAGAATGCTAGCAATACTCCAACCATGAGTAGAAACAATAGCGGCCTTATCTGTGGTGAACATTTCCAAGAGATTCAAAAGCGAGATCACGATAGCCTAAAATATTTTTAGATTATGACTATCTTGGAAGGAAACAACAAAAAATAGGTCCACTTTAAGGATATTTAGGATATGGGCAAGGATTGTATATAAGAAAGGGAAAGAAAATATTGTCACAGATGCACTGTCAAGGAAGGATGAGAAAGATGAAGCCTTATTGTGTGCCCTTTCAATATTACAAGCAAATTGGGTGGAGGAAGCCAAAGCAGAGTGGCAAAACGATGTCGCGACAAGTAATCTCATCGATCAATTAAAAGTGATCCTAATAGTTGAGGATAAATTTTGTTGGGAAGGAGATACTCTTTGGTATAAAAGGCATTTGTGTCCATAATTCAACGTCAGATTCTCCTGCTGATTGCATGAGTCTCAGTGGGTGGTCATTGAGATTTTTGAAGACATATCATCGAGAATTAATAGTTGTTTTGGGAAGGCTAAAGGGTGATGTTCAAAAATTTGTGGCTGAATATTTAGTGTGTCAAAGGCATAAAGGAGACATTAAGACACGGGTCTCTTGCAACCTTATCAACTCTAGCAGGCGTTGGGAAGGGTATCAGGACTTCATCCACAGGGAACTGCGATCTAAAGTTATAAAAATGTCATATGGTGAGCAGTTGATCGGCTCACTAAATATACACATTTTCATTTACATTAGAACATCCTTTTACAATGATATGATAGCTAAGCTTTTGGAGAATATCAAAAAGCTACATGGTACACCTAAGGTTATTGTCAGTGATCGTGATCCTATCTTCACTAGTCACTTTTGGAAAGATTTTTTCTCATGTTTGGGTACTCAATTGACTCATAGCTCTTCATACCACCTCAGTGGGTAGGCAGAATGGAGTTGTTAATAAGTGTTTGGAAGGATATCGTTTCTTCCTTGAGCAATACGGTTCAGTACAGATTGTTTCACTTATACAACGAGATAATTGTTCTTACTTCTTTTTTCTTGGCTTCCTCAAAAATAATCTCCATTTGGCACTTATGGATCTCGTCCTCCTTCATCACCATCATCAATTAGGTGTCCCCAAAATTCGGGAGTAGTAGAGACCATATGCATCTAGCTGCTCTGGTAGCTTCGGGACTCAGGAGAATTTAGCCATGGCACAAGTGAATGAAACAACAAAAGCGGACCAACATCGTAGTGAAAGAAGTTTTGAAGTTAGGGATTGGGTCTTCTTGCGATTGTAGCCTTATAAGCAAATCTCACTAAAGTAGCAAAGAAAGAATAATAAGTTGTCTCCAAAGTATTATGGTCCATACCAAATCATGCAGAAGATTGATAGTGTTGCCTACAAACAGGATTGCCTTTATAACTAACAAGACACATCTAGTTTTCAATTTCTGTTTGAAGAAGGTGGTGGGCATATGTTCCCACTCAAACAGCACTTGAGCTAGATGAAAGGAAGATCATTTGGAACTAGAGTACATTAAGTCAAACTGCACTTTAAAGAGGTAGGGAATAGAACTGTCGGTGAGTGTACATCCAACTGGAAGAATTTACAATTAGAAGGTACCACATGGGAAGATTAGAGGTTCAGTTCCCAAAGGTTTCCAAATGGCCAGTGTAATGAGGACAGTATTCTTTGAAAAGAGGGCATCTCATGTAATATTGGTACATTGGGTTGTGAATAGTGTTCGACTGTGGCTATCTTAACTCTCTATTAAGTCATATTATCATTAGTATGTTGTTATTTAGTTGTTTAGGTCAGCCTAAGTCTTATATAGGTGTGTCTAAGTCGGCCTAGGTGATATCCTTGGCATAAATAGGTATATATAGGAGGTTGTGAGTCTTATTTCACCATCAAGTTGTGAAGTGTATTTCTCGGCTGAGATATTTGGAGGTTTTCCCCCTTGAAGTGGCTTGTTATTCTTAGTTATTATCAAGTATTTGTAGCATATTTCATATCATATTCTTCTATTGTGCAAGTTATTTCTTAACACACAAATCTCTATCCTTGAGTTGTTATGCATCTCGCCTATTCATAAGGCCATCCTAGATAAAACATTGCAAGAATCCTCCATTCCCCAAGATATTGATGTCAGTGAATTCGAAGCCATGGTAGGATATCTCATGACTCCCCACCATATCACCTTTTCTAACCAAGACTATTCATCATCCAAATTCAACCATAATGATGCCCTTCATATCAAAGTTTTTGTTCATAAACATAAGGTCAGATGAGTCTTAGTAGATGGTAGAGTGGGACTGAATATATGTTCCTTAAAATTGGTCAAGGCACTAGGATTTTCTAATGCTTGTATAGATGCCACAAGAAGCATTGTTATCAAGGCATATGATGATGAAGAATGTTCCTCTCATGGCGTAATTACACTTCCAATTCGAATTGGGCTAGTCATTATCGACACCACTTGTCAAGTTTTGGATTTGGACCTGCCATACAACATTTTACTTGGTCGACCTTGGATCCACACACTAAAAGCCATCCCTTCCATGTATCACCAATGCCTAAAATTTCCTATTGAAGGTACCAAAATTACTATATACAGAGACCCTGATCCATTCCAATATTGTACCAACTTACTAGGTGTCTCAGAATGTCAAGTTCCTATCAACCATGAAGCCTTGACGTCTTCATCTTCCAAATTCATTGACCATAAAGACTTGCAAAGCCTTCCACATCCACATCCATCACCACATCATCTCACTACATTGATCCATCTTCATTGACCAAGTCATACACTCCATTTACCCCGCCATCAAACCCCAAGGTCAAAATTCATTACATGGGATGTGCAGAATATCGTATGGATAATTTACCGGCAAACGACAATGCTAATGCCACTGATACAGATCAAAATTACAATGTTGATGTCAAGATAGTTATAGAAGGAACATAAAAGGATGGTCGTACTTGGATTGAAACCTTTCAGGACCCTGATGACACATTGGCCTTTGCCATATCTACTTCCTCTCAAACTTTTCATATCTATTATAACCCCTTGTTTGACCAAGAAATTTATGATAACCCACTCTTTGAGCATGACCTCATTAAGGATATCCAATCATCATCCTTCCATCCCACCTACCCTGGGATAGGATATGAATCTCCTATTGTCATCTCTACTAAGTCATCTTTCCAAGTCACTAAGGATGTGCAAGCCTCCTTTGATGTTAACAGTACATAGAAGGATAGTCCAAAAGATTCCATTAATGGTATCGCCACTCCCATTCATCCACTAAACATTCCTTTAACTTCACCTACTTCCCCCATTTCACACATGTCGACTCGCATCATAGATATGGATCAACAAATCATAGCTCAAGAAAAGAATAAAGGAAAAGCTCCAATGAACAAGATATCTTTAAAAGGAGATCAAAAATCAAAAGAAAGAAAAGAAGATCAAGACAAGTCCCATAGCCAAAATAAAAAGCTATCATACAAAATAAAAATAAAATTCAAAAGTGAAAATAAAAAAAAGTCAATCTCAAAGTATGCCTCTCCATCAAAAATCACTAGGGGCATCTATCAAGGAAAAAAGTCAAACAAAGCACTTGTTGATCCAAGGTCTATATGCATGTGAATCTCACTCATACCATATACTCTGTTCCATCCATCCATGTTCACATATCCATGATATCCCTCCATCGATGATGTATTTCAATGAATCTTTGATGACAACTCCTTGTACTATAGCTCATTGGTTTCCCAAGATCCTTTTCGGCTGAGGCCTGATGTCCCACATTGTGTGCAAATTAGGGATCCTACCATAGCCTCTTTCATTCATCACATCTATCATCCTTCATATCTGCCACTCGTACTCCTCATCCCGATTAGGTCCTTTCATCCACACAAGATCAGGGCATCATCAAGGAAGTCCATGCATTTATCAATTTTATACCTAGCTTTAGAGAGCTAGGGGAAAAGTCTTGAAAAAATATAATTTTTTTTTTTAAATACAAAAAATAATCACCTTGATGAAAACTTAGCAAACAGGTGACCTGGTGACACCAAAATAAAAAAATAAAATAAAATGAATTAAATGAAAAAAATGAAGAGAAATAATTCATCCAATAGTGAAACTTGGTAAACAGAACTTTGAATCGTACCATATTAGTGAAAACCTGGAAAACAGGCGCCATGTGTAGTCAGTCATTGTTGTGCCATCTATTGTCACTCTATCTACCTTTGTCCCTAATAAACATACTCTTTTCCGATATTTGTCATAACACTTCACCCCGACATCATGACATTCTCGTCCATGGCTGACAATGGTTGAAATCAAGTCATTACATATTTCATCCATTATCCATGATATTTCATTACATTCATTTTTCTTGGCTCATTCTCAACTTGACTAGGGAAAAATTTTATCATGAGATTGTAGTGGATACCACATGTGATCCTGAAAATCATAAAATGTCTTGAAAAAAGACCTAAAAATCATAAAATGTCCTAAAAAAAAAGACCTAAAAATCATAAAATGTCCTAAAAAAAAGACCTAAAAAATCATAAAATGTCCTAAAAAAAGACCTAAAAATCTTAAAATGTCCTGAAAAAAGACCTAAAAAATCATAAAATGTCCTAAAAAAAGACCTAAAAATTGAAAAACGTCCTGAAGAAAACACAAAAATTCCAAAAAAATAGAGTCATGTCAGTCAACACAGTCATGTCATTTCAAGTCTTGATTAGTCTTTATCATAGTCGAACTACATTGTCTCTGCACATTTGCTACAAAAGCAAAGATCATCTTCAAGCCCCTGAGACATTAGGCCAGTCCTAGTAGGTTTGTCAAAATAAGTCATGACTCAATCTTTGGTCAACAAGACAAAGTCATTGGTCATGTCGAACTACGAGGTCTCTGAGTGTATGATGTAGGCAAGGCCCTCTGTCGATGAGCCCCAGAGGCCACACTAGGTCAATCCATTAGGGTTCATTGCACAATTTTCTCACACACATGAAATAGTCTTTAAATTTATCATGGTCTTTGTCAAAATTCGAACAAACAATCTACCCAAGTGAACTTCTACAATTTGTCAATCAAGCATGACAATCATCTTGGCATATCAAGATCTTTGCAATGGTTTCTGGTTTTGATTGTGTGAGAATTTTTGCATCAACATTTCGGATCACACTCCGTGATCCATCATCAGGATGAGAGCTCTTGGTCTGCATCTTTTCATTCTCCCCTTTAGCATTGCTCTCATCCTGATGATGGATCACAGAGTGTGATCTGAAACGTTGATGCAAAAATTCTCACACAATCAAAACCAAAAACCATTGCAAAGAACATTATGGATTGTGGAAACTTGATATCATTAATATCAAGATCTGTCAAACTCAATCAAACTTTGTCAACTATTCAAATCTTGCTTACTCTATAGATGTGCCTTTATGAAGGGTAGCCCATCATTTAATCATGCCATAGGATGTGTCCTTCTTAGGAATCGTCACGGTCATTTGGAATTTTGAGGATTCTCACGACATTTGAGATACATTCCTCTTGATATCGGCATGATTCAGGATGTGTCCTTCCTAAATTTGACAATCTTGACATTGACATCATTCAGGATGAGTCCTTCCTGAACTTGACATCAACTCGACATCTTGACATCAACATCATTTAGGATGTGTCCTTCCTAATCTGACATCTTGAAATCAACCTCTTTCAAGATGTGTCCTTCCCGAATTTGGCATCACTTTGGCATTTACATCATTTAGGATTTGTCCTTCCTGAATTTGACAATCTTGACATTGACATCGTTCAAGATGTGTCCTTCCTGAAATCAACACCAATCTGGCATCTTCATATCGTCAACCCTGGAATCTTGACACCAAGATGTTCGAATTTTCGCCACACTTGACAAACTTGACAAACTTGACAAACTTGACATTTTGACATTCAAACACTTGGCAAGCACTAGGCATTTAATTTTATGATGCTTGTTTTGTCTTTTGGAAATCATGATGTTAGTTCCTTGAGGATGTCTTGACAATGGGATTTAGAGGAGCAATGATGTTTCATGATTTGTCTTGCCTATCTTTACTATTTTTGGTTGATTATGACAAAAAGACTGGGGAAATCGCTCTCTTAGTATGAGTCATGATCATCATTGTCTGCAACTGCTTGTCTCATGTGATGGTACAACCTTGCACACCTTGGTCTACATCATATCATGGTGTTTGTTTTCCATTACAATAATCTTCCCAATGATGATAAATATAAAAATGTAAGCATGAAAGTTGGTTCCCTTATCATTTCTCGTCTAGCTTTCCATCTTCATCCTCCTTTCTCTTCCACGCTAATATCCATCCCCTTCCAAGCTAACATTTCTTCTATCCTTCATCCTCTAGTCTTATCATCCATTTGGAGAGCACATTCATGTTATTTGAACTCACTTGTCCTCTCGAGGGGGCATACACAACCCTCCTCATCATTCTTCTTTCACTGGGGCATACCCGTACCCTGTTGTCACTGGGGTATATTTTAGAATTAAATTTCTTTGACACAATGCGATGAACTGCATTATGTCAAAGAGGGGCAAAATGTAGACACTGAAAAATGTCCCAAGTCTACGAGCATCATTTTTCTTGGTCGTTGTCCTTCGATAATTGAATAATTTTAATTATTCAATTAAGTTTGACCGTATTCCTCTATGAATTAAATAATTTTTAATTATTTAATTAATTCACCTTCTGTACTATTTCTATCTTGATCAAATTAATTATTTAGTTGCATTGCTATTATGTCAACACCAACAACCATTAAAATGGTTTTGAAATTATTTAATTGTGTTTCATTCCTCTCTTTTGGATAAATAATTCAAATTAATTATCCATGTCTAATTTCCACCTCCCCATTTAATTAAATTGATTAATTTAATTAAATGCTCCTTTTCTCATTTTTTTCTAAATAAATAATTAGGATAGATTATTTATTTGCCACTTGTCATTTTCCTCCATTTTGAATAAATAATTTAAAATAAATTATTTATGCACCTCCACTTGGTCAAAGATACCCTGTCATTATTTCATGTCATAGCCTGCATGTCCCTGCATGTCTGTTTGTCATGATTCCTCCAAGAATAGCATATTCTTGGTGCATCAATTCTGGACCATTGATCTTAGAATCCTTCTAGAAGATTAATCTCAGCCGTCCATTCGAAGGGTTGTCTATAAAAGCAACCTTCCTTCTCCATTTTCACCTTAACAACTAATTGTCTCCAACTTTCTTGCTACCATTTATAGTGTAGACACATAAAATTGTCCTAGACTTGCAACTCTTAGATTATTCAACATTGCCCCTTTCATTCTTAATAATTAAATAATTTTTAATTATTTAATTATTTTCTAAAGTCATGTCTTCTATTAATTAAATAATTTTAATTATTTAATTAATTCATTCCTACTTTTATTTCTTGCTTGATTAATTAAATAAATTTATTTAATTGCATCACTAATTAAGTCCTCTTCTTTCTAAAATTAAATAAATTCTTATTTATTTAATTTTTGTCCACCTTCCACTATAATTAAATATTTATTTTTAATTATTTAATTATTCATTAGCCTCTTCTCTCATAAATTAAATAAATTTTATTTATTTAATTTGGTCCTTTCTCTTGAATTTTTGAATTAAATCATTATTTAATTCAAAATGATTCCCTTTGTCACATTCCTCTATAATTAAATAATTATTTTAATTATTTAATTATTCATTGACCACCTAAATTAAATAATTTTTATTATTTAATTTCTCTTATCACCTCTTTATTCATGTCAATCTTATCTTCCACATCAAATCTTATCTCTTGACATCTCATTTAATTTCAGCCCTTGATTGAATTATCTCATAATTCTATCTCAACCCCTCATCTTTAGCATTGCCTAATTTTGACCTAAGCCCTGAGTCATACTACACAACTTTCAATCACAGCCATTAGTTTGAATCTTATTGACGACCAATCTCAACAAATCATTAAATGTCGGACATTCCTATAAATAAACTCTCTCATAAAGCTATTTAGGGGTTGATTCTTCGTGTGTCCTTATACTATTAAATCTGTCTTCAGTCTTCATCTATCATCCCCATGTCAATGTTATGCTATTGAATTGAGCAACCAACATTCATCCAACAATCAACCTTCAAAATCTTGCATTCTCATGCAGGTGGAGAAGAGCCATGGAGGTTAATCAAGTCTAGTTTGAAAATTGGTTTGCATTTCTTTTATTTATTTGCATTTTCATTGTAGTTTGTGCTTCATGGTGTGAGTAGGTTTGTTCAATTGTTGTTTCTTTGTTTTAAATCTAAATTTTCCTATTGCAGGTGAACCCGACGTATTTTAACACATTTTGAGAAATCTTGGAGTTGGATTCTTTTGTTGCACGTTTTGTTTGATTTTTGTTGCAGGTTTGACATCATTGTGGACCAAACCATTTAAAGGTTCAGCCCTGCTTTCAAATAATTTCTTGTTTTCCCCAATTTTTTTCAGATTGGAGACAATGTCTAGAGATTCCATTCCAAAAATCAGATTTTTCGGGGCTGGTTTGATTTTTTTATAATTTTTTTTCTATTTTTCATAAAAAATTAATTTTGAGAGAAAATTATCAAATTTTTTAGATAGGTTTATATTTCTGGAAATCTCTCTAAATTTTAATAGGGGTATGTTCTTTATCTTTCAAATTTGGATGCACAATTATTAGTCAAACAACAGATCTTTTAAAATTAGGGTTTCACACATATTTACCTATATCTCACAAAGAGTTGTAGATTTGACCACAATTTTTTTTTTGCAGATTTGGAATGATAGAATACGACTTCAATAAAAAAATCAGAATTTTTGGATCTGTTTTGTATTTTTTATAATTTTTTTATGATTTTTCATAAAAAAATAATATTGGGCTTAAAATAGGGAATTTTTCTGACTTCTTTACATTTCTGGAAATCTCTCCAAAAAATAATAGTAGTCTCTTCTTTTATTTTGTATTTTTCAGATCAATAATGTCTTCAAATAATCGAATCTAATTCGGCTATGTTAAAAATATGTATTTGAAATTGCAATTTTCTAATGAGTTTATTTTTTTTCATGGCTGCATTATGATATTATTTCTTTTGATTTTTTAGGTGATCATAAGGAGTTTTAGTGGCAGAAATATCATTCATACACAACAAATTGGAAAGCGAATAATCAGGTGCACATATTCCATCTTCCATTTCTTAATCTTGTTTGTCACACATTTGGATTTGGGCTCTTAAAAATGAATTTTGTCTTCAATCACATATCAAAATTGGGTCTAAAATTAACCATTGTCTTCCTACACATTTGAATTGGGGTTAAAAAGAACAAGTGCTTCTATTGTTTGCATACAAACATTTCATTTCTAAGGGAAATTAATCACTGCGAGTGTGAATCAAGTGTGTGTGTCCTCCAAAACACCTCACTTGGTTTGCTTTTGTCATACCCTTTTTAGGAGGCCTGCTTGGAGCACACACCCCTCCAAGGGATGACCTCAATCGAGTGTGAATCTAAAGACACGCTCATTTGGGAGTTGAAATCTTGTCACTCTAAGCTAAGCCCCAAAGAACTTTATACCTTTGGGAAGTGAAGGTGAAGGGTGGGTTACCCCTTTCTCTCGGCTTATTGGCAATATTTTTCTTTCAAAATTCTTCCTTAGTCAACCTTGTGCAATCTAGCTTGAGACCTAATTGGCCATACCCCACTTGACTAGTCATAGGACTTGTTGTTGTGTATTCAAGTGTTTGATTAATCATAGCATTTGATCTTGAAAGAAAAATTTATCATTGTGTTTGGTGTGGGTGTTTATGCATTTACATGTAAAATCTTGTGTTTGATATTGCCCAAGTCAAACCTCCAATAAAATTTTTCCACATCATCCAAGTCATCCAATCTTGTCATTCCACATCATATCCTAATCATCATCATCTCTTTAATCCAATCAACATCATTTTACACCATGACAACATTTGAAGACATAGCACTAGAGCTTATTCACATGCTTCATGAAGCTCAAACAAGCCAATCACCTTTAAAACAACAAATCATTCAAAGAGTCCATGACATGATCCAACAATTTCAAAAAAACCAATCACCTCAAATGCAACAATTCATAGCACAAATCTGATACCTCATGGCCAATGGTCAAGTCCAACAAGCACATTATCAAGTCCAATCACTACATCAACAAATTTCACATCAATCCTATGTGTCACCTATATCATCATATCAACCTCATCCATCCACATATCAACTTTCCCCTTCATCAACCTATCACAACTCTTCCAATGCCAACCCTTATCCACATCAATCAACCTTTCAACAGTCGTTATCCTATTCAACCCCTCCATCATCATCACAACAACAAATCATATCACAAGTCCAAACACCATTCCAACCTCAAGACATTCAACCACAATCCTATGTGTCACCTTCATCATCATGCCCACAAAACCCATTTACCTTCCATGTCAATTCCACATCAACATATCCACCCATATCACAACAAGAATATAGGATCCCAAGTCCACCTTGGCAACAACATCAAGATCCTTTAAGTCTTAATGCCACCTTTGACAAGGGGAACACCAATCTAGTCCATACACCCTTACCACCATCCAATCAAATGCCTATTCCTAATCCACCATGTCCTAGTCCTAATCCATTGGCATCTCCACCTTCTGACCCATCAAACTCTTCATTACCCCCACCATCATCTAATCCTCCATCAAATCAATGCCTTACATTTAGATATTTAAAACATAAATTGATGGCATTACATAAATCCACCAATCCACCTACAAAGGATGTGACCCAAGGGCTACAAGAAAGGAATCAATTTCCACCATGTCATTCAACACATATACTTGAACATACAAAAGAGTCCTAAAACATCATGCCAAGTCCTTCAAGTCAACCATGTCATCCTCAACCCCTTGAGCCAATTCAAGAGTCTTTCATCGTAAGTCCAAGTCACCCTCTTTCATGCTCCTATGTTGTTGACCATCTAGAACATGTCAAGCCCATTCAAGAGTCATCCCCTTGTACTTACATTCAAGCAAACCAAGATGTATGTCAAGAGCCTAATCCTAAGCATGTGGAAACATCAAGCCCTAGTCCTAATCAAGATCAAATCATTGTCATCCAACCTATCCATAATCTATATCTTTTTTATGATCAAGATGATATCCATAATGATGAAGAGCCTATCCATGAGCAACTTGATCCTATACCTATCCATGAGCAAGATATTCCAAATTCATCTCCATGTAGTCCTATCCATGATCCATCAACTTCCACTTCCCTTGATGAGACACTTGCCTCCCAAGCTAGTATAGAAGATCAAACAAATACCTTGGATCTAAGTGAACACAATGCTAATCAAGATCCTTTAAATCCTCCATCATCCACTATTGAGCCCATTGCATGTCCTCCATCATATCCACTTGGTCTTTCCAATAAGGAACTCGTGTCTAGTGTTCCACCTACACCTAGTCCCATTGTCCATTGCATACCCCAAGGACACCAATCTCAAGATGTTGGCATTTCCTCCATGCATCCTAAGTCCACCACCTTCCATCATAAAACCTATCATATGCCTAAAGCATATGTTGCCATTCCACCACCGTCATCCTACAAATGTCAAAAGCATGTGACCATACACCTTCCTCCATCCAATTTACCACCATTACTTCCAACTCCTAATACTCCTCCATCCGCTTTACCACCATTACTCTCAACACCTAATATTCCAATCATTCACAAATACCCTAAATATCCTAGTCATGACTAACAAATGCACACATTGTGTAAACATAAAGCTTCCACTCAATCCATCCACTCCATGGGATTCAAAAATAAAAATTTGGATGCTTCTATTTATAAAGTCAAAAATTATAAAGGTCTTAATGCCTTAGAATACAATTTCAAAAAGTCAAAGCCAAGTACATCTAAAAAGCTATATAAGCCCATACCTTCAAAAGAAAAGTATAAAA
>VDFB02113086.1:0-20288 GCA_007258455.2 Sequoia sempervirens
ATCTTCCATCTTGAAACTGGATGTTGTACTCCCAATAGCCATCACAAGGTGATCCCATGAATCTAGCAAAGAACACAATATCAGCATACAATAATCCTCTTCATCAATCTTCACACCAATAGATGTTAACTATGCAATCAACATGTTGAATGCATTCAAATGATCAGCTACAAAACCTCCTTCCTGCATTCTCAAAGTGTACAACTTCTTCCTTAGGAACAATTTATTCACTAAGGACTTCCCCTGATAAATAGATGCTAGTCTCTTCCACAAGGAAGATGTAGTCTTCTCTTCATGCACATTGAGAAGAATGAAGTCTGCCAAACAGAGCCTTATCAGCCCCTTAGACTTTCTATTTGCAAGGTCCCAATCTTCTTGCTTCATGCCTATAGGCTTCACTCCAAACATTGCAATCCAAAGATCACGATCAACCAATAGATCTTCCATCTTAAGTTTCCACAACTCAAAATTTCTACCATTGAACTTCTCTATTTCAATCTTTCCTGATGTGATTGCCATCTCAATCTGTAATTAGAAATTGACAAAATTCTACAAGACTCCCACGGAACATAAATTGACACAAAAAACCCAGCGTACCCACAAGGATAACACAACTGGCCAAGCTTTGATACCACTTGTAAGGAAAGCTAGATGTGAAAGCAACTCTCCTAACGTCAAAACCTCAAGGAAGAATGCAAAGATACCTTTTAAATTTTACAATTATAGTCCAATTAAGATGTACATGAAAGAGATAACAGAAACAGAGTATTTGAAAAACACATATGAACACTAGATTTACATGGGAAAACCCTTACAGGAGAAAAAACCACCACACCAAGAGAAGTCACTTTGTATTACAGTAATAAAGATTACATACATATATCTGACTTATCTTTCTGATGTCAGTTTATAGCAGCATTCACCATGAACAACCTTGTTATAGAACATTCACATTATAGTCTTCACATAATAGAATTCATCCACTGATCATACAACCACACACCAATCCGTTGATCCATCAAACCCATCACAAGCTACAATCAATGAGTATAACCATGTCTCCCCTGTCTATTTGAGCTTCCTCTCAGTAACGACCGCAACAGTCCAACTACTAGCGATTCCCATTTGGCTTCTCTGATTTTCCAATGACTCACCACGTAGGATGGTCTTCTCTCGATCAAAGCGATTAACCTGTGTTGGCATGTCGGTGAGACACAAGAAGCGTCTCCCCAATGCCCAAAGTCTTCACCATCGATGTCGTCGAGAGTCATCCTTATTGCCAAGATGTTACATCGAGTCGAAAGAGCTATCGCTAAGACTTCACCATGTCACCAAGACCTCATATCGAGCCTTTATGTTATACCAAGATGTTCAACAGTCGGCAAGACTTATCGCTTTCAGTGAGACATCATACCAAAGCTCCAAAGTCACATAGACAATAGAATTTACATTGGCGAGACTATTGTCTTTCGCCAAGAGATCATACCGAGGTTCAAAGTTACTTCGAAGTGCTCATCTATCGCCAAGACATATCGCTATTGTTGAGACGTTACTCCGAGATCTTAAGTCATACTGAGCACCAAACAATAGTCGGCAAGACTTCTCTCCATCGCTAAGAGTTCTTAGCAAACCCTTAGTGATACCCTGATGCCTCCAAGATTAGGTTTTCAGTGAGACATTGTTCGTCGCTAAGACTTCATAGCAACCCCTTTTGTTACTCCAATGACCACATGTGTAACACCCTTTCGGCAAGACTTTAGCTATCGTTGGGACTTCATACCAAAGCCTCCACCTTCGGTGAGACTTCACTTAGTCGCTGAGAGTTCTTCCTGAGATGTTTGAGTTACCCCGAGTGAATTGATGAGACATTCCTATTGGTAAGACTTCTTACCGAACACCCAAGACTCTCCCTGAAGGCTTCAACAGAAAATGCTATCGGCGAGACATTACCTATAGCTGGGACTTCACACCGAAGTAAGCCTTTCGGCCAAGGGTCTCCCCGATATATGATATGAATGGCCTATCGGCCAGAGATCTCCACTCGGCATAGGGTTACAACGACAGTCACAAGTCACAGCGATAAGCTCGTTCGGCATGAATTAAACATTGTCTCAACGACCTATACAAACAACAAGATCCAAAGCTACTAGTCAGCCAGACCCAAAGCATGTCACACCGACTTGCCTCTCTTAAAGGTTTCAGCCTGTGAGATTGAGGCATATATTTCCAACACTTTGGAGTGTGGAGGTTTTTTCCAATAGGGTTTTTCCCACATACACCTATATTAAGGTATTTATTGTTTATTTTATGTTTAAATGCATTTTTATTTCTATAATTGTAAAAATATTGATATTCTCACAACACTCTCAAAATATTAGTAAAGAAAGCATTTCCACGTACCTTGCTTCCTTCCAATACACACACATATATATACATACATATATGTACATGTATATTGTGAAGAGTACTCTACTTACAAACCTGAACCCACAACAACAAAAAGGACTGTATAGTTAAAAATGCAAGAAGGAATCACCAAAATTCTATTATCTCCATAAAATGAAATTACGACATTCAAAAAATTACAGACTACCACTATATGGGCTTCTTGATTACACAAATCTATAAATTGGAGCCATAATCCACTCTACTCCCCCTTGATTTGTAACCCCCATTTGCATCCTTTATCTAGAATGTGTAACCACCCCAACATATTCTGGAAAGTGTAACCTCCTCAAGAAGATGTTCTAGGATTTTGTTAATTTTGATAGTACAGCTTCTTAGGATTATAACTTTTGATCCGACTGTTGGATTTTCAATTATAATATATTTTAGAAATCTATCAAGAAGAATCTTGATATTTTGGGTGCATCAGAATCCTCTAAGTGCTTCAAATTTGACTTTGAATATTTCTAACAGGATTTTGGAAATTTAAATTATTAATATCCCACAAATGGAAAATGATATTGAAGCATTTTTTTCACCATTAGCTTCATTAACCATTCTAAAGTTTTGTGTAATATTTCATGTTCATACGTGCATAAATACCAACTTACTAAAAAAAATAACCTACTAAATTTAGCCCTTATTGGAAAAGAAACAACACATTTTTTGGGTGATGCAAGATTTCTCTTACACCCTAGATCCTCATGCATCAGTATATATAAACATACATATATGTGTATATATAAATGTATGTATGTATATATACATATATATACATATACATATATATTTATATATGCATGTGTATAAGTATGCATATATGTATATGTATATGTATGTATATATGTATATGCATATGTATACATGTATATGTATACGTATACGTATATGTATATGCATATGTATATACATGTTATAATTACTCAATTGGTAGGAGATGGGTTTAGATTGACTACAAAAGCCATGGAATTGGTAAAGCAATGGGCATCCAATATCCTAAGTCAACCTACATCTGCTTATGGGGATATGATGGAGTACCATTTTTTATACCTAGATATTGTAGTAATAAATTGATTTTGATTGAGTTCTCCTGACAGATGAGGTAGATTAACCTCAAGTTCAGTAGCAAGCACAAAGCTAGAGAAGTCAAGTATCCTATTGACCTTATTTTTATCAATGCTCATCTGTTGGAGCTTCCAAGTCCACAACTGAGGAGCTACAGGCTATCAACCTAAAATTATATCAAGAAAGGAAAGATTTTGACCCAAAAGGGGAAATGTATATCCTATATGCATCCTTGTTCCCATAGCACGAGCCCCACATAGAGGATTTCTGGGTAGATTTACAAGATGAATTTGAAGCAAGAAAGAGGAAGTGTGAAAGGTTAACCATCCCTCAGATGAGGGAATTTAAGGTGAAAGAAGATATAACCAAAAGTATGTCAGATAATGGCTTAACCCTTGATCCTCAATATGATAGGGAACAAGTGGTACTCAAACTTTGGCACCCATCAATTGGATGGAGAAGAGTGTAACATTGATGAAATATCTTGAACTGATGTAGGTTGACTTAGGATACTAGATGAACCAGTTCCTCCATTTCTTTACTAGTTCCATGGCTTCTATAGTCAATATAAACCCCACATCTCCTAACAATTTAGTAAATATCACATAGAGAACAAAATAATTCACTCTCCTAAAATGTCTCTCTAAGGCTTTGAGCTCTAGCTAGTCATACTATTCCTAGATTTTTCTTTATCCAGGCCCTTTACCTTTAACTCCTATAGTGTTCAAACCTGGGAAGTTTCCCATCCTAGCTACACAATATACTACATATGATGACACATAGAACTCCTTTGTGTCCTTTACCTTAGTGAGTTGGTTATGTATATTATTGGAAACAATCTGCCCCTAGTCCAAGTACATTGCTCCCTTTAATATTACTTCAATAAAATGAAACATCTAGCTTTCATACATGTGGGAGATTTCCTTGCCCATTACTCTGCTCAATAGTGTGATACTATCCCCTATTTTTGAAAAAAAATCTAACCTCCTAAACTTTGTAGGCAAGTTAGTGATAGACTTCTTACTGACCTTTAGCCAATTCTTATTCATATGCCTCTGATGTGTGCTTACATCCTTCTCATATTTCTACAATGCCTCTAACGCTTCTTGACATTGCAACAAGTTTAGAAAAGCCCATAATGGAGAAGGACAAGCAAGCCAAAGATGAATTGAAGGCTTAGTTGGACCACATGAAAAGGTTTGTCAAGGATCTTGCCTCTCCATTGTCAGAAAGCCATCTTTTTCTGAGGTCCCTATGTTGGTGAGTAGAAAAGAAGTTGAGGACCTCGAAGACATGAAAAGGAAAGAACATATATTTGATAATTTTAATAACCAAATGAAGGCTGAAGTGGAAGTGCTACTTGAAATTGGATACAAGTTGTGCAATGAAGCATGTGCATTAAAGAGACAGATCAAAGAGTTGATTAAAACCATGTGGGATGAGGAGGAAAAGTATCGTGTGTACTTAGCAAAGGTAAAGGAGGTAAATAAGTTGAGTACAAATGAGCTTAATGAAGTAGGGATTCTAGAGGATGAAAGTCTAAATTACCTAACCAAGTGCAACAAGATCATGCTATTCAATATAGAGGTGATGATTGAACAAAGAATAGTATTGTTGAGACTACAACAGGAGATTGAAACAAACAAGGTTATTTGAAGAAATTGTTTGTTTGGTTACTACCCAAGATTTACTGTCAAGTGGTAAGTTGGTAGAACTGCAAACCATCAAGGAGGCTTGGGACAGTAGGTGGAAGACAATGGTAGATACTAATGGTGAAGGTATTCTCCTCAATAGGTTTGTAGGCATTAAATTTGATACCCACTGTGTCATGGGTGACATTAGCAATCTAAAGGATATTATAGAAGTAGCTACTGATGGGTATTGGTATGCCTTGCATAACCACCCCATTTTCTTTTTGGTCAAAATGGCTCCCCCACTTGTGTTTTGGTTTTTTTGTTCTTTTCCTTCCACTTTCTTAGTTTTTCTTTCCTTTCTGTTTTCCCTAAAGTGTGTTTCCTTTTTTTGGATTTTATTTGTTCTTTTCTGCCTTCTATTCGGAATAAAAATTCTAGATTGAACTTGCACCTTTCATCAAAAAGTTCAAGTTTTGTTTCTTTTTCTGACTTTACGTTGTTTCTCTATTCAAAATCAAAATTTTGATTCGAAATTGAACCATTTTTCCAAAAGGGGTCAAGTTCATTGTCTTTCTTTGATTTCGCACTTTTGTTTGGAATCAAAATTTCAAATTGAACTTTCACTTTTTTAAAAAAAAATTCAAGTTTTATTTCATTTTCCAATTTCGCATCTTTGTTCATAATTGGAATTTAAAATTGCACCTGCACCTTTCATCAAAAGGTTCAAGTTCGATTTGTTTCTCTGATTTCATGTGTTGTCTTGTCTTGCCTCTTGTCCATTCAGAAATGTGATTTTCGATTGAAATTTTCCAACGATGGCTAGAGTCCAAGTCCAATTTTGACCATGAAGTTTTCTCACCAACTACATTTAATGTTAATTACTTTGTATGTATGCACTTGATATTTAATTGGATTTTGTTTGTGATTCTACTCATAAGTGCATTTTATTTTCATTGGGAGTAAAGTGAAGAGGCGAAAGAGCATTTTGGATTGGGCATTTCTGGAATCATTAGTTTAAGTTACCATTCATTCCTTTGAGGTAGGATCTTCCCTGTTCTTCATTTTTTTTTTTTCCATGTTCTTCCCATTTTATTCTTGTTTTTTTTCTTTTTCCTTTTTTTTAATGTTTCTTTTTGGTGCACTTTCATGTTTTGTTTTGATTTTTTTGTCTCATGTTTCTCATTGTGTTTGATTTTGGTCTTTTGGTTTTTATTGTTTTTGCATTTTGGTAGTTAAGTTTTCACATTTTTTTAGTTTGGTTTCATTTTGTTTAGGTTTTTCTTTGCCTTAATTCATGTGCCTTACTTTTCTTGGGTTTTTGTTTTCTTGCCTTTTCCTAGCTAGGGTTTTCATACAAATCTTAGGTCTAACCATTAAGTTTTAAATTTTAAGCCTTTCAGAATTTATTTTTCCATACCGACACTTTACAAAATGGTCTGAATCCTAAGTGAAATTTTGATCCCAAAATCCATATTCAAACTTACTATATTTTGTTCTCCAGACCAATCAAAAATCCAAGTTCTGAACAAATTTTACCCCAGATGGGTCAGGTGCAATGTGACTTTCCACTTTTGATTTTCAAATCCTCCACAACAAATATGGGTCTGTCAAGTTTTCATAACTCTGAAGGTCACTTTAACACTTTGGTCCAATTGAAATTTTGAATTTTGAACAAACCTATGAACCAAAAGGCTTTTCTGATCTTGACTTTTGAAAAGGGTTGAACCTTAAATGCTTTATTTTAGTTAAGGTCAATCAAAATTTTGAATTCTTATGGGACTCGAGAGCTAAGAGCCAAGTTCCATGTTTAGTTTTGATTTCGATTTCTGCTAACAATGAATATGTTTCCATCAAAATTTTGAGTTTTGAACTGACCTTTTTAGCTAAGGTTCAAGTTCAAAGTTATTTTCCAATTTTGATTTTTAGTGTTAACAGACAAGTTTTACTACTTTTTGAAGGAGTTCTATTAGAGTTTATAATTGTGATAGAACATGTTTTAAAGGGTTTTTAAAGGATAAAATTTGAAATGTATTCTTGATGAAATTCTCTTTTTTGTTATTTCTTAGGTATCATAAATGTCTGATTTAGAGGAGCAACCTAGTGTTGAAGTAGAGAGAGAGCAAAAGGCTAAGTTGACAAAACTAGATCAGACCCACTACATAATGAAGTATAAGTACCAAGGTGCTCCTGTGGCGTCTAAGTTCGCCTCCAGGGTGATGAAGATTACAGATACAATGTTGGGACACATTGATTTAGAGGCATTCAAGAAGGACACATTTGATGATGATGCTAGTCTAAGATCTAAGAAGATTGCAGCTTTAGGGCTTACTCATGTGGCATCTTTTCCCATTGTTGTTCAATGTCTTGAATTTATTTTGGTAGTAGCAGAGGCCTACAACCCTACACAACATAAGTGCATTGACCAATGGGGAAACAAAATAATTGACTTATCCCCTGCCATGATCAGGATAGTGTTTGATTTGCCACATTATCCTCAACTGACAATTGTAACAAAATTTGAGGCATTGTAGTAATATAAGAAGGATGCAAGCACACACTAGAGGTATATGAATAAGAATTGGCTAAAGGCCGGTAAGAATTCTATCACTAAGTTGCCTACAAATTTTAGGAGGTCAGATTTCTTTTCAGAAATAGAGATATTATAGTCATGTTGACCACTGAGTAATACAATATACTTGTGAACCAACTATCGAGACCTTTGGAGATAGATAATTTAATTATTGGTTATCTTTTTTAGATGAAGTAGTGTAAAAATATCTTGCTTAACATTTGGTGTGTCAATTGTTCCATCAACAGGTATGAGAAGGAAAAATTCAAAATGAAATGGTTAGATGGGCCTGATAAAGAAGTGTTGACACAAATTTTAGCCAATTATGAAAAGTATAGGAAGAAATAAAAGTATAATGAAGATACATTTCAATTTTTGAAAGAAGAATATGATGTTTTTATCAGTTTGAAGTCAAAGATGCAATATTTGGAGCAATTCCTATAAAATAGGAAGGTACAACAGTGAACTAAAGGTCGTCTCCAATCAAAAAAGAAAGAAGTACCACTTCCCTATGCATGCAGTTTTGATTTATGTGAACACTCCAAATAAGTTGAGATGCCTCCTATAATTGTGGATCTAGAGTTTGGACGCCCTACTTTTGAGGATTGGGGATTTTAAGGAAGAATTTTATGATGCACTTTTCTATATATTATATAATTCACATCATTGTAAAGGGTTGTAAAATTGAAGTCATATTTGTAGCCTTAAGTTAGACAATTTTAAGTTTTTATGCAGTTAATTAGTTTTCAAAAATTTCTTAAGTTTAGTAATGACATTGAAAGACAATGGTTTTCCGTGTGCCAATGAATTTTGTTGGATGTAAATGATAGTTAATTGATTGAAATCAATAGAAGGAGCTGAATTTAAAACCATCAATTGTGTCATTTGTGAATGGTATTTTCCTTTTGTTTATTGATTTTCAAAATCTGTGATTAGTCAATTGAATGTGTTTTTCATTAATTTTGGTAAAACAAATTGCAAGTATGCTTATTAAATTTACACTTTGAATGGATATAATTGCATAAATAATTATGATTTATTTCATTCATTAATTTTGGCTTTAAGAAAGCTTGTTACAAAATTGCATGTCTAAATATAGGAATAATATGTATTCACGTTTTTCTATTCTCAAACTTGTGGCGTATCTTTTTATGTTTATTTAAAATCTACTATTGGAACATTGAAAATATTAGTTTGTTGCTTTTAACCAACAAAGCCCCTTGAATATTATAGTCATGTTGACCACTGAGTAATAAAGTATAGTTGTGAACCAACTACCAAGGTATAACCCTGGACTTTGTCTTAGGTTTGACCACTTTTATTTCCTCCATCGTCTCATCCCAACTCAGAGGTTGAGCCACCACTCGTTGCCTCTTCTCTAGATTAAGCTTGAGCCATGTGGGAATTATAGTAGTTGTTTCCATTTATTGTTCTTGACGGGGTTACTCTTCTCCTCCACTTACCTATGCTTGTAGTTGTTTAGCTTTTTCTTGTTCTAACTTATCCTTTTTAGCTTGTTCTTGCTTGAGATTCTCCCTTTTTACCTTTTCTTTCTCAAGCCTCTCATTCTTAGATCTTATTCCTTCTATCTTTTTTTATCTCCATCTCCTTTCTCTGAGCTTCTTCTTCATCTCTTTTCTTTTTTTCTTCATCTTTTATATGAGCTTCTTCTTCTACAACCTTGTCTTTAGCATCTTGCTTCTCAACACTTTCCATAATCTATTGTTGCTCATCTTCAATCAAGATATGCTCAATTTATGCTTCCTCCAAATGTTTCTTTCTTGAAATTCTACATATTTCCCCTCATATTCTTCTTCATCTTCTTCCTTTGCTTCCTCTCGGAGAGGAGTCTCTTCAAAATTTGAGGGGAGAGGAGACTTTGTGACTGTTATTATAGGAGTCTCTTCTCCTTCTTTGTTTGGTGTCTCTATGGTTGAAGGAGCAATAGAGGGAGCTTCTCCAGTCATTGTTTCCTTAGTTTGTGGAGGAACAACAAAAGGACCTTCTTGAGTAGTCTTTGTGTCTAGATATACTATGGAAATGGGTTGGATACCCAAGCCTGATACTACTCCTACAATAACAACTCGATAAGTAACTATAGCCTTTTGGAAGGCTTCGGTGATTTTCTCCATTGTGATCTTTCCCTCCTCTGTTTGTTGGGTCTACTTCTTGATCCTCTTATATTTCTTAGGTGGAGGAGAAGAAGATTTTTTCCCTTATGCCTCTTTCCTCTTGCCCTTACTCTGTATGTTTTCCAATCGCTCAGTAATCCACCTCAAAATTCTTTCTACAACAGTTGCAGATATTTCATCAATGTTACACTCTTCCTCCTCCATCCAATAGATGGGTGCCAAAGTTTGAGTATCCACTTGATCCCTATCATATTGAAGATCAAGGGTTAAGCCATTATCTGACATACGTTTTGGTATATCTTCTTTCACCTTAAATTCCCTCATCTAAGGGATGGTAAACATTTCATACTTCCTCTTTCTTGCTTCAAATTCATCTTGTAAATCTACCTAGAAAACCTCTACGTAGGGCTCATAAATGAGTGTATGTGTGTATACATATATACATACATATATGTATACATATGTATGTATGTATATGTGTGTGTGTGCATATTTATATACATACTTTATTTTATTTTGACTAGAAATTTTTTATCTATGGTACAACTCCCTTCTATTAAATATCAAAAAAATATTACATAGTTTCCAAACAATGAGTTGGGGACAATAAAATTCATGTAATTCATAGCCCCTCAAGTTATTAAAATGTATTAAAAACTTCAATAAGCTCATTAATCTTTCACTCTATTGTGTGCTGAACATAGAGGGTTATCTTTCAATATATTCCTAATGTTATCCAAGTTAACATTTCACTAGAATTTCTCTAAACAAGTGGAAAAAATTTCTTAGGAATTTTCATTCCCAAAGTGTTATGGTGTTGAAGAAACCTCTTACCTAACCTATGGCAACATATTTTTCCACATTGGAAATAACATTCAAATAAATTTAACAAAGTGATGTTTAGAAATAATTGACAACTACTAAGTTGCACCATATTTTCCTCCCAAGAATGTCAATGATGTTTAATAAGAAATTCTCTAGCACCAAGTGATCATGGAAATATCCACCATAAAGAAAGGTTGGGTCAATGATTGTTATAATGGTTATTTTCACAATAGGAGTACCAATACGAAAAAATGGTCACATATATTATGACACCTCCTCCATATACTTGTGAATTCCCAAATTGATAACCATTCACTACACCATTCTTCATGTGGTTGAAGCCTATTCCTTGGCTCATGTTTAAATAGGAAAAATATCTACAATCAAACTCAATAAAGACCAAAATGTCCTATAGAGGATTTAAACATGTGGTCCAAACAACACATAGAGCCACTTACACATGAGTTGGAGCTTAGCTCATATATTTTGGACTCTCTAATTTACCATATTCTTTATGACATATAACTTAAGTAATGTAAATATTCTTTATAATTTGAAATGGTGATCTTTTTCCCATGATCAATCACATGGTTATAATATGTATATGTATGTGTTCATGTGTGACACCTCCTCGTTGCACTTAGGAATTCCCAAACTGATAACCATTCACTGCTCCATTCTTCATGTGGTTGAAGCCTATTCCTTGGCGCATGTTTAAATAGGAAAATATCTACTATCAAACTCAATAAATACCAAGATATCATATAGAGGATATAACCATGTGTGTAAAACAACACATAGAGCCAATTGCACGAGTTGGAGCTTAGCTCATATATCTTTGACACCCTAATTTACCACATTCTCTATGAGATCTCACTTGAGTAATGTCAATATTATTTATATTTTGAAATGATGATCTCTTCCCCATGATCAATCACACATTATATGTATGTGTATATGTATATGTATATGTATATGTGTGTGTGTGTGTACATACGTATGTATTTATGCATTTTTAATATAATAATCTAGATTATTTATTTAATACTTTTATCCATGCACTTATCCCCACACATTCATTAAATCCATCTTGATTTTAATATTTTTGTGTCCCAATTTGTTCCCACGAATGCAAGATCCATCCCTTATCCATGAACTAACCCCTAAAATTTAAAATTAAAGTTCAAAATTTGGCTCTCTTGCACATTTATTCCTCACTTACAATTAACTAAAAACATATTTGCATGATTTAATTGCATTTTTTGATGTATATGTATTTTTTTATCATTCCACGAGTATTTTTATCATTCTAAGAACATGCTAATTAGAGCACCTAAATAAAAACAACATATGTATAATGATCATAGGATATTTGCATGTATGAAGAGTTTTGTTTATGATCATTAGTATTATGAGAAATTTGATAATTTTTAAGGGTTGGTTAGGAGAATGTATATCTTATCAATTTTGTAGCCCTCTAAAGGCACTCATAAATGTCACTAGACCAAGCAATAGTGTAGATAATAATGATTTCAATGAAATGTGAAGCATGAGTGCATAGAAAACTAGATAATTTCTAGGGGCAAAGATAAAATCCATACCCATGGGTTTGGCCCCTCATAGAGCATGTAGACTATTTCAAATTCAAGGTAGATTATAGACAGAGACATACCTTTTCTAGTCCCAAGACATTAGATTTTAGTGCCAACATTTTATATATATATCACCTTCTTATCTAGAGCTAATTGTAAAATTATCCTTCTTTACATTTACTTTTCTAAATTAACATTTGTTGTTCCAACTTCCTAATATCTAAAATTCAAGGTAGATTATAGATAGAGACATACCTTTTCTAGTCCTGAGGTATTTAGATTTTAGTACCTACATTTGATTTAGACATTGTCTTCTTATCTAAAGCTAATTTCCATTATCCTTCTTTATATTTACTTTTCTAAATTAACATTTACTATTCCAACTTCCTAATATCTAGAATTCAACATAGATTATAGATAGAGACATACATTTTCTAGTCTTGAGATATTTATATTTTAGTACCTACATTTGATTTAGACATTTCATTCTTATCTAGAACTAATTATCATTATCCTTCTTTGCACTTACTTTTCTAAATTGGCATTTATTGTTCCAACTTCCTAATATCTATACTCACAAGTCTATTATCTAGATTAGTTTGTATGCTCATTACTTATTTTACTTAAAAGTCTAGATAACATATTCTACTTAAAGAAAAAATTATTTTCCTTTACATTGTTAAAACAACTTGTAGGACAAAGGAATGCTGAAAAAAGGATAGCAAACACAAATAAATGTAATAAAGTTTTAAAAATTTGAGAACAAAGATACTCAAATGACTCTTGGTCTATTGGTGAGTTTGAATGATTCACAAAGAGCTCACTAACGATAGTCTTGTTAAATATAAGGTATGTGATGCTATAAAGAGACAAGGTTAGAATCATGTCCCAAATGGTATTATTCTTTACAAAAGGTATCAATCACATGGTTATATGTATATGTATATGTGTGTGTGTGTGTGTTGGTGTGTGTACATATGTATGTATTTATGCATTTTTAATATAATAATCTAGATCATTTATTTAATACTTTTATCCATGCACCTATCCCCACACATTCATCAAATCCATCTTGATTTTAATATTTGTGTGTCCCAAGTTGTTCCCGTGAATGCAAGATCCATCCCTTAGCCATGAACTAACTCCTAAAATTTAAAATTAAAGTTCAAAATTTGGCTCTCTTACACATTCATTCTTCACTTACAATTAACTAAAAACATATTTGCATGATTTAAATACTTTTTTTTTTTATGTATATGTATCTTTTTATCATTCCACAAGTATTTTTATCATTCTAAGAACACGCCAATTAGAGTACCTAAATAAAATCAGCATATGCATAATGATCATAGGATATTTTCATGTATGAAAAGTTTTGAACTTATGATTATTAGTATTATGAGAAATTTGAGTTTTTTTAAGGGTTGGTGAGGAGAATGTATATCCTATCAATTTGGTAGCCCTCTAAAGGCACTCATAAATTTCACTAGAGCAAGCAATAGTGTAGATAATAATGAGTTCAATGAAATGTGAAGCATGAGTGCATAGAAAACTAGATAATTTCTAGGGGAAAAGATAAAATCCATCACAAGTTTGACCCCTCATAGAGCATGTAGACTATTTCAAATTGAAGGTAGATTATAGATAGAGACATACCTTTTCCAGTCCTAAGATATTTAGATTTTAGTACCTACGTTTTATTTAGACACTACCTTCTTATCTAAAGCTAATTGTAAAATTATCCTTCTTTATATTTACTTTTCTAAATTAGCATTTATTGTTCTAACTTCCTAATATCTAAAATTCAAGGTAGATTATAGATAGAGACATACATTTTCTAGTCCTAAGATATTTAGATTTTAGTACCTACATTTGATTTAGACATTGTCTTCTTATCTAAAGCTCATTATCATTATCCTTCTTTGCATTTACTTTTTCTAAATTAACATTTATTGTTCCAACTTCAACATATCTAGAATTCAAGGTAGATTATGGATGAGACATATATTTTCTAGTCTTGAGACATTTAGATTTTAGTGCCTATATTTGATTTAGACATTGTCTTCTTATCTAGAGTTAATTGTCATTATCTTTTTTTGCATTTACTTTTCGAAATTAACATTTACTGTTCCAACTTCTTAATATCTAGAATTCAATGTAGATTATAAATAGAGACATACATTTTCTAGTCTTGAAACATTTAGGTTTTAGTAGCTACATTTGATTTAGACATTACCTTCTTATCTAGAGCTAATTGTCATTATCCTTCATTGCATTTACTTTTCTAAATTAACATTTATTGTTCCAACTTCCTAATATCTATACTCACAAGTATCTTATCTAGATTAGTTTGTATGCTCATTACGTATTTTAATTAAAAGTCTAGATAACATATTCTACATAAAGAAAAAAATATTTTCCTTTACATTGTTAAAACAACTTGTAAGACAAAGGAATGCTGAAAAAACGATAGCAAACACAAATAAATGTAATAAATTTTTTAAAATTTGAGAAGAAAGATACTCAAATGACTCTTGGTCTATTGGTGAATTTGAATGATTCACAAAGAGCTCACTAACAATGGTCTTGTTAAATATAAGGTATGTGATGCTATAAAAAGACAAGGTTAGAATCATGTCCCAAACCGTATCATTCTTTACAAAAGGTATCAATCACATGGTTATATGTATATGTATGTGTGTGTGTGTTGGTATGTCTACATACGTATGTATTTATGCATTTTTAATATAATAATCTAGATCATTTATTTAATACTTTTATCCATGCACCTATCCCCACACATTCATTAAATCCATCTTGATTTTAATATTTGTCTCCCAAGTTGTTCCCGTGAATGCAAGATCCATCCCTTAGCCATGAACTAACTCCTAAAATTTAAAATTAAAGTTCAAAATTTGGCTCTCTTACACATTCATTCTTCACTTACAATTAACTAAAAACATATTTGCATGACTTAATTGCATTTTTTTATGTATATGTATCTTTTTATCATTCCACAAGTATTTTTATCATTCTAAGAACACGCCAATTAGAGTACCTAAATAAAATCAGCATATGCATAATGATCATAGGATAGTTTCATGTATGAAAAGTTTTGAACTTATGATCATTAGTATTATGAGAAATTTGAGTTTTTTTAAGGGTTGGTGAGGAGAATGTATATCCTATCAATTTGGTAGCCCTCTAAATGCACTCATAAATATCACTAGCCCGAGTAGTGTAGATAATAATGAATTCAATGAAATGTGAAGCACAAGTACATAAAAAACTATATAATTTCTAGGGGCAAAGATCAAATCCATACCCATAGGTTCAACCCCTTATAGAGTGTGTAAAATGTTTCAAATTAAAGGTAGATTATAGATAGAGAAATACATTTTCTAGTCCTAACACTTTATCTTTTACTGCCTACATTTTATTTAGACACCGCCTTCTTATCTAGAGCTAATTGTAAAATTATCCTTCTTTACATTTACTTTTCTAAATTAACTTTTATCGTTCCAACTTCCTAATATCTAAAATTCAAGGTAGATTATAGATAGAGACATAACTTTTCTAGTCCTAAGATATTTAGATTTTAGTAGATACATTTGATTTAGACATTGCTTTCTTATCTAAAGCTAATTATCATTATCCTTCTTTATATTTATTTTTCTAAATTAACGTTTACTATTCCAACTTCCTAATATCTAAAATTCAAGGTAGATTATAGATAGAGACGTTCATTTTCTAGGCTTGAGACATTTAGATTTTAGTACCTACATTTGATTTAGACATTGCCTTCTTATCTAGAGTTAATTGTCATCATCCTTCTTTGCATTTACTTTCTAAATTAGCATTTATTGTTCCAACTTCCTAATATTTATACTCACAAGTCTATCATCTAGATTAGTTTGTATTCTCATTACTTATTTTAATTAAAAGTCTAGATAACATATTCTACATAAAGAAAACTTTATTTTCCTTTACATTGTTAAAACAACTTGTAAGACCAAGGAATGCTAAAAAACGGATAGCAAACACAAATAAATGTAATAATTTTAAAAAATATTGAGAATAAAGATAGTCAAGTGACTCTTAGTCTATTGGTGAATTTGAATGGTTCACAAAAAATTCATTACTGATAGTCTTGATATATATAAAGTGTGTGATGCTCTAAAGGGACGAGGTTAGAATCATATCCGAAACAACTTTGAAAAATAAATACCCCTCAATTCTTATCTTTAAACTGAAAGAAGTCAACTATTCATACACTTTATTATTCAAACTTCCAATTCCAATAAATTACTAAAATAATTCACAAATATTAATTAATCCAATCATTAAAAAACACTTAGTAACCCACCAAACCTTGCCCTTTTTCATTACTTTTTAAAACAAATTTTAACCATATATGGGCGATTAAGAACATTTTCAAAGTAGTGGACACCAAATTATGAAGTGGATGGAATTTGTCCCCACTAACCCTAAAGTTAGTTATGGGTAGCTATCCAAACACATCACATTCATAAAATATGGAACGTCCAATTTTTTAATTACAAGTGAGGGAAAACTCATCTCCCATGGGTAAACCATTAACGTAAAAAATCAACTAATAAATCCCACCCTAGTCCAAAAGATGAGGGTATACATCTAAATATAGTATAATAAGTTTAAAATTCGAACAATTTCTAGGATTTTGTGAAAGTTACTTGTCACGTCATGTTTGAAATGAAAAAATTTAAAAACCTAATGATGTATGAGATGTTTTTAATAAAAATAAATTTCTTTTCTTATTTATGGAAGTATAGATGATTGATATTTTGTAAATGAAAGTGGGGGAGGACTTTCATTTACAATTAAAATTTTATTATTATAGATGATGTGCACCTTTTTACTATATGATCTATGTTTGTAAAGATTTCAGTTGAATTTATTTTATATTAAGAATATATATTATATTATTTTTTTGATGTGTTTAATTTTTGTTTAATATGTATATGTTCTTTTGTAAAATTATTAATTAAATATCTAACTATCAAAATAGGAAGGTATAAAAATTGAAGTGTGAAAAAGATAATATTTACTAGTACTTTTTTCTTCTATTTTTTAGTCATTGAGTTATTTGTCTTATATGCAATGACTAATGTACACGTAGCATATAAATGTAAAAGTAAGCAAAGGACATGATTTTGAACCCATATATCCCAAGACTATGGACTTGATCTTTAGTTCTCCCATCCCTAATCTTTGATTGAATACATTGGGGTGGATTTGAACCTAGTTTAAATTCACAACTATAAATTTCACCCTCCAAAATTATAAGCTTATTTTTAATCTTGGGCCCAAGTCAAATGCCTTTCAACTAGTTGTTTTTTACCAACTTGAGTGTGCAATGTCGTAAAATTGCACCCTTTGCAATTTCACATACATTCTTATATCCACTTTAGTGTTCACTCCCCTAATATTTGTGTAGGCTCATTTTAGCCCCTACATTAGCTTTTCTCCCTCTTAGGATGCTCAAGACCCCTTTTCAATATCTACCTTTGTGTGTCAGCTTTGCGTCAAACCTTGTGCTTTCCTCATTCTTGTCGTTTTGTAGTGTGCATGTATCTGGACACTAGCACGCCGCACATATGCTCATGCATTATGCTAGCATCTCGTGACATTTTGACGTTCAAATGACCATCTAAGTGCCTTGCCACTTATCAACTACTTTTGTTGGTGGTAACGACCTATGACACTTTGTAACGCTAGGAACCTTTCTTTTCCCTCCTCCTCCTCTTTTCTCTCTCTTAAATTTATCCTTTCAATTATATTGCCTCTTTGATGTATACACCCTTTTCTCTCTCTTTCTTTTTCTCTTTCTCCTGCTTGCACAACTCTCTTTGCTTGCTACAACAACCTCAAGATCTTATGTTCTTACAACACTTTCTACTACTCTCTTTAGCTCTCGCAGTCATTCCTCTCTCTAACTCCTCAAGCCTTGTAGGTGATATCCCTCTCATCTTGTGTCTTTGAGCATCTTGGGATTTCGCACATCCCCTTTCTATGCATTTTTATATCTTGTCTATTTATCTTTCTATCTATCTATCTCGTGATATGGATTCTCCTCCTTGAGCAAGGTCTACTTTTATCACTCATTGTGTCTATATTGATTTGTGTCTTTATATTCTCTATCTAGCTAGTTGTTGTGGAGGTGGAAACACCAAAATAGGGACTTGATTGAGGGAAGTCTCCAAACATCCCCAACATTTTTCCTTGATCTTATGTGTGTAGGTATCGAAGATATTCATTTGTTGGAGGCTTTGTTGCTTGGTCTATTGTGAACAATTATCTCTCCTTTTCTTTATCTCATCATTTACATTCTATCTAACTTATATTTCATCTAGATAGCTTTATTTTGTTATGTTACTTTCTCACATTTTCCTCAAGATTCTAAGAGTTCCTCATTAGTTAGAATAGAAGTAGTCACTTTTTTATTTTTGTGGCATTCTCTAATTTTCAATTCATAGAGATGCTGGCCAAGGCCTTGGGGATGCCATTGTGCCACACTGATGTTTTTATGTCACGCTATTTTCCTTGGTTGGAAACTTGCTAGTCTGTTTAGAAGACATATGTGACCTACTCATTCTGATTTTGAAACTCTCACTCTATTCCTTGACGTAGTCTGAGGTAGTTTAGGGTAGCTTGTTCCCTAGGAATCTCTTTTGAGAATAAAGACTCATGAGTAACAAATCCCTTTGAACTCTACATTTTGGTCAACCTGATGTAAACACCCCTTCCATAAAAAAAAAGGATAAATCAAAGATTTATCCTTCAAGAAGAAAATTTGGGGCACTACCCCAAACCCCATTCAATGTCGTCAAGAGGGATATACGTCAGCCTGGCTAGCTTGTCTATATCTATATTTCAAAATAAACTTTCTATCTTTCTTCCTTTTATCTCTTTCTAGCTTTGTTAAGAAACTTCAAGAAGTTCTCTTACAAGCGTGTGAAAGTGAGTTCTTTTCTCCTTTCTTGTTATTCTTTGTTGACTCCTATCCTAAAATTCCTTCTACTTGTAAGGATGTTTTGGTGCAAGAGGATGAAATTATCAATGATTTTCTTATCATTACTCTACCTTCTCTTCATTCCAATGTACTCTCTTCTAGAGATGATGCATTCATGAATGATGAATCCCTTCTTTATTCTAATGTACTCCCTTCTAGAGATGATGCATTACTGAATGAAAACATTGTCTCATATGATACCCACAAATCCAATACTTTAAAAATAATTCTTCTCAAATTTGTGATGAATTTGTAAATGTAATGTCTCTGCCACCCCTCAAAGGCCTAAGATACTAGTCATTTATTTGACTTCATATAGTCCTTCTCCTAGAAGGATTTATTCTATTCATGGTGTTCCATTCAATGGTGATTTTTGATCTTTCTAAGGCTCCCTCTCTTATAGAGTGGTAGCCCATACTTATAATACTATAAGGAATAAAATAAATGTTAATCCATCTACTTCTTTACCACCTTCTCAACCTAGTCTTCCTTCAGCACCTAAATCCATGACTAAAGCACTTGGTGATTACAATCTTGTCGAGCAACTTCGTATTACTCCGGCTAAGATCTCACTGTGGGACTTACTTCAGTCTCCCCCAGTTTATCAAGGTATGCTTCAAGAAGCCTTGAAAAATATCCTCTTACCTTCTTTTGCTAGTTCAATGGATGTTAATACATTGATAGCTCATATTTGTGTGGATTCATCAAATATTACATTATATCCATAGGAACTCCTGCCCTCGTAAGTATAGAAGCAAGCAAATCCTCTAATGATAATAATTAACATTAGTAACATCGACATTAGATGTACTCTCATTGGCATTGGTTTGACACTCACTATATGTAGTATTGACTTAGTATCTAAAATTAAAATTGATTTAGCCCCACTTGCAACTTCTTCTCTTGTTATTCATGGGTTCAATAATGTCAGTCCATAAGCTTTAGGCACGATAGTCTTGTATTTAAGGTTGGGAC
>VDFB02113088.1:0-11054 GCA_007258455.2 Sequoia sempervirens
ACATAGAAGGAATATTTTGATTTACCTTTTGTATCTTTTTGGTCTTATAATTGTTAGCAAGTTCTATCTAGCATATTTTCAAAAGAGCTACAATTGCAATGTCCAAATTCAAGCAACAATTTTGGTATGATTTTTCTTTGTTCACCTAAACTTTTATTTTGTTTTATTTTTTGGTTTTGATTTATTTCAAAGCACAGTAATCACCATCTAATTTTTAGGTATCTTCTCTTTTGTGTACTTCCAATTTTTAATTTTTTTCATGGTATTAGCATTTAGGTTCATTTTTTAATAGTAGTATCACTTGGGTTCCTTTTATAATAGTAACTATATTTGGGTTTGATATCAGTAGTTCTTTAGGGTTCAACAAGAAAACAATCAATTTCTTACATAGTTATCTTTTCTTAATGATAATATTGAACTGTGAATTGTATTGCATTGGATTGCAGATCTAATCCATGTGTTTCCCAATGATATTACACTGGGATTGATAATGGCTTACATGCCTTGGCATATGAAACCCTTGTTGATGACCTTGAATAAAATATGGAAATATGCCCTCAAAAATTCCCAATATACTGTCACCACTCTTGCTAAGAGCTACTCGGTGATTTTTGGTCTTTAGTTTGAACCAAAATTGTGCTCTAATGCTATCAATAAGGATTATACAACTTTTTTTGCCACTCTTCTGAATGATGGTGAAAGGTGTGATCTCAGATGCTAATTTTGTTTCTTCTATTTTTTTGCTAATTGCTTCACAACAAAAAATTGCATATGATTCTCATTAGACAAACTTTCTTCCACAGATACCATGACTGCAAGACATTCTCTATAGTGTGTCCACAGTACTCTACTAGTTTTGAGTGTGCTAGTGTCACAATCATGGTTAATGCATATAGACATTGTGCAACTAGCATTGAAGATGTTGATCAAGGTGATACAAAAATCAAAATTTCAATGGAGGCTATTGAGAAATATGGGTACTTGCTTCGTTCTCCATAATGCAGAAATGCAAGTGATCCAAGCTCCTACCATGTTGTCTAATTAGGTTGGTTATGATCTAGGGATTTCTGTATTAGGGATGATAACTATTTAAATCTTCACTTTAGAAGTAAATGGATTTTCCAATAGACATGCTTAAAGAAAATACTCTTATGGTGTGCAAGTGAAAAGGCGTGCAAAGAAGTTTGCATAAATGGAGCTAAGATTCTAGATGCTTCTGTCACTTTGGAAGGCGAGATTCTTTTATCCAAAAAGTAAGGGAAAAACTCCTTTTCTCCTTAGTCCAACTTATGAAAGGAAAAACCTTTGTATCACATAGACTTATGTTTTTGATTTGATACAAATTAATTTGATCAAATTGTTAATTAATAACATCTAGAAAAGTAGTTATATACATGAGACATTTATCTACATACAATACAGATTTGGCTTTTTTTTAAGTATAAAGGTTCATTTATAGTACCTGGAGTTCTATGAACTAAAGGTTTCTATTTGATTATTCATAGTATCAATTCCTTGTAACACACTAATAACAATGCAAATGTTCAATTGATTTTTTAGATGGCAAGAGTGTGTCATGTCCTCCAGAGGCAACCTTTTTGTGTAGGCTTCTGGAAGCAAGTGAATCAAAATGAAAAGAAAAAAAGAACAAACCTCTAATTGGAAATTTATCCAACAAAACACATTTGAAAATTTTGGATAAAATATGTAAAAAGTAGCTAGATCTTGCCAAATTTTATGAGTACGAATGGTAAATCTTTTTTTTATTCTCATATATTATCCTATAATGCATATATTTGTTATTTTTTGAAATGAAATAACTTTGTGAACTACTCTATACTTCTAAAATGTTTTTCCTTCCATTAAATTTTAATCTATTAGTGTGGTAGAGACTTAATGGAAATCATGAGAATTAAGTTACCTTAGCAGCCAAACCCTAGCTTTTCTACCAATTTACAACAGGCTCTTAGCATTAGGCTATACATCATGTGGGCATCTTAAGACCGCCAAATTAAATTCATTACCTATGTTTGGTGCATATCATCTTGTATCATCTAAGTTCATACCATCTTCTATACTTTAGATGAAAATTTGGAACTTCAAAAGTTGCATGACTTGTGCAATGTGGGTTTGAATTGTTCATAGATGTTTCTTTTTAGGCTTGCAAATCACTACAATTTTCCCTTTGGCATACTATAGGGTAGAACATCTTGTGTGTTTATGAGAAGGGTATCAAAGATGTTAGATACATAAAATTCATTTGAGAACTCATATTGCCTGACTAAAATTGAGAATGTCTAAAGTCTTCATGATTGCTTTTATTGTTTTTGGAATATTAGCACTCCTCTTTGAAATTCCAACTTCACAAAAATGAGCATAGATATTTCAGTGCTAGTTGTGAAGCAGTATGACTGCGTTGAATTTTGTGTGATCTCCAACTTCCATATACTAGAACAATTCTGCTCTTTTTTGAAAATGGGGGTAGTAGATATAATATTATGCTAGAAGGAAGCAAAATGCCATTCAACTATCCAAAAATCTAGTGGATCATACTGGAACCATAGCAACAAAATCTTTAAACACTCTTTTCATTCTCTCATTGGGCTCTCAACAACCCTCATAGTCCACATAGCTCAAACAACTCACTCTATCCATAGAACATTGTCTACACAGATCACAACTGACACCACACATCCTGCAGCCCAAATTACAAAGCCTACAAGACAAGATTTGCTAAGTGTTTTGATACTATATCAAAGAAAGAAACTAAATTGGTTTTATACATATCAATGATACATATAGCTATTCCTCAACTCAAAGTTCATAATATATTTGGTGCCTATGGATTGTGTTGGAATAAAATTTTCCACATTCTAAAAATTTAAAATCTATAACACCCATTTTATTTCATTTTCTCTTTAGAATTTTCTAATAAAATCTAAGTAGAAGTTTGTTTATATGATAGCCGAAGTAGTTTGAATTGAAAATCTAAAAGATATTACTTTCCCAACTATGGAAGAAGTGGGATAGGTGCCAATAATTCCATGTAGATGCAGGAGATTATATTCTAGGTACTTTTTCCCATTCATGGAACATATTTTATTTATGGGTTCAAAATAAAATTTGACACAATCTAAAATTTATAGCATTCATTTTATTGCATTTTTTCTCTTTTTCATGAGCAATGACCAATGCAAGCAGCATGAGTACAATAAGATTCTACAAAACATATAAACAAAGTTATAAAATCCTTACTAGCATCTCAAGTCAGTTGATTATTGTAGTTTAGAAGGAGGCAAAGAGTTTGACTCAAACGACCAGATCCTAGCATGTATAGTGTGGATATTTGAGATACTTGTCAATTATTTATGGGTGAAGGCATTGAACTACAACATTATATTCAACCTTAATTTCAAATGCTGCTATCATGAAATTCATAGTACTAGAGTACAAATACATCGAAAGGCATTTAGAGCAATTATATTCTTGAGCTTCAAACATGATTTTTGCACCTTTTCACACGAATATATTAATTGCATAACAAGAATGGTCACTATTTTCTTATCTGCTTTCTCCTCTACCTCAAAATGCATCACGCTCTCGGGAATTTGGCTTGTGTCACTTGATTGCTATTTTATTTATCAAATTATATAATAAAACTACTCTTCCAATAAAAATAAAATAAATAAATAAAGAATATTGTAAATTAATAAAAATAATTTAAAAGTAGTTTTGAAATAAAATTAAGATGTTTATGTGGAGAAACCTATTCTTATAGAAAATAGGCAATTGGAGAATGATATCTCTTAACATCTTTTACATTAATAGTGGCATAGTATGATGTTTAAGTTGTGGTGTTGTTCTTGCCATCAGGTTCAAACCCCATTGAGGTGTAATTGTTGAATGTTTAAATTGAGGATGAGGTCCTTTTGTGACCTAGATCCTAATCAAAAGCGTTCCTTAAAATAATAAGATCTCTCCTACAAATTTTGTAGGATGAATCTCATGTCTACAAAAACTAAACAACCCTTTCTACTTACTCCTAAATTAGAGGGGAAGAAATGGGCTCAACAAAGAAGGAAAAATTCTCCATATTGTCCCTAATTACACCTTCTCTAAAAAGTGATAGCTTGCTTAATGTCATCATTTTCTAGTGCTATGGCAATGTTAGAACATACCCTAGTACTTGTTCTTTGGGTTCTTGTTGAAAGAAGATCACTTTAACTGCACCATTTTGCAAGTGTAGAGTGACCATCTTCTTCACCACAATCTTGGTCAGGGATTTTTGGCCTTGGGTCAAAGTGAAATGCACAAAAAAAAATTCGTGCAACACCTAATCAAGAATGTGAACTTCAAATGGAATGCACAGGTTAATAAATTGGCAAAAGGCTAGCAAAATATTATTTTATACTAGAAAAACCCTCCTTAGTTGTGTAAGCACATCATTGGTATTGCAAGGATAGTCGTATCTCTTCACCTTCACATACACCATTGGATATGTTCAAAACTCTTAGTTTAGAGAGGGAGTAAAGATATCCTTCAAAGAATCCATGTCTATATTTGTAAGCAGAGTAGCATATAATTGATCAATTCTCCCAACTTTGTGCACCATTGGAAATCTTCACCATGTGATATGAAGGAATTTGGGTGAGCTATGAGTTACTCCAGAAGCACTCCCCATGTTTTGAATCACAATAAATGATGTCTTGGGACTCTTGAACACATGCTTGGTTTGCTAGCATATCCATAGCCAAATTGGCCTCATGGTAGTAGTGCAATGGTTGATAGTTATCCATGGTACCTAACACATCCCAAATGGCCTCTCCAATGCTTCCAATTTTCTAATTAGAAATTTTGTGTTGTGAGATGGCATTAACACATATTAAAGAATCTCCTTCGATATCCAAGTTGGTTAGTTGTTTTTCTTTGCATAATCTGAGTCTAACCAGGAGGACCTTGAACTCAACTTCACTATTGGTCCCTAGTGGAAGCTTCTTAGATAGTGCCCATACCAGCTTCCCATATTGATCTTGTGTGATACACCCCATGCTAGAAATCCTAAGGTTTATTTAATAATTATTTTTATATATTGTTTATTTTAAATTTGTATTTAATATTTTTTTGGTATTACACTGATTTATTTTTTTATGTAACTACTAGTTTTGGGATGAGGAAATATTCACTTGGATTGGTAATTCCTTTGGGCACTTTGTCACAATAGACAAGGTTACAAAGGAAAAGACCAAGTTAGTTTTTGCTAGATTCTATGTTATAGTTAAAGTTTTTAAGAATCTTCAAACTTTCATAAATATTGAGTCTAAGTTCGGGAAATGAACTCAACTTATATAGTATGGAAACTCAAGGGTATTCTACCAAAATTGTAGAAATCTTGGTCATATTATCACCTAGTTCCCAACCACTAAAGGAAAAAATAACAAGGTTTGGAATTGTTTGAGAATCCTAAAGATCGAGTTGATGGCTCAAATGATTACCTCTTTTGGGAGGACATATTAAATATAGTTAGTTCTCTCATGACTCTATGGAAGAAAAACACTTTCCTTGGGATATTTCTCCTGATGGTAAGTTATGTCTAGATTTGGTTTCTATAGAGTTAGATAAAAGTTACAATTTGGAGATTGATCTGCAAACAAATAGTTAGCTAGTTTTTCATGATATAGTGCCTCTTCTTCAGTAGAATATTGTGGTCCAGGGAGTGGCCCTTGCAACTAATATTATAAATTTATCATTAGAAGACAACAAGAATGGTGAGCTCCCCTCCAAATGGACCAAGAAGATTTAGTCAGATTGGTGAAGGAAGCTTCCCCTCTTCCATCAAATCTAAAACATAAGGCTCAGTTGGACAATATAGAGAAAATTGTTGAGAACAAAGAGCTTTTGAAGGACAACCTAAATTGTCCCCTTACTCCAACAATGGGGATTCTATGAAGGAGGATCCTCATGCTAACCAAGAGGGTTGGACTACAACTAAATGTAAGGGTAAAGGCCTTGCTAAGAAAGCTCAATTGATGTAGGAGTGGATGATAAGGTTGAAAGGCCTTCCCAATAGGAAACCAAACTAAGGGAGGACACTCATGAAACTTATAATGGAAGGAAAGCTACTTTAGAAGTCTCTTCAAGGAAAAACCATAAATAAGAATTCCTTCATGGAATATTGGGGGGCTTAACAGTCCTCAAAATTAGATTTTAGTCAAAAGTTGCATCTTTGACAATAAAATTGATATTTTCTTTTACAAGAAGTCAAAATGTTGGAAGCAAACTTTAGATATGTCACTAAAAATATTTGGTAAAATTTAGATTACTTAATTAGTGAATCCCATGGTGCATCTGGAGGGATCATCCCCATGTGGAATCTAAATATTTTTTGTGGTTCATACTTTGGCCACTCAAGAAATCATTTAGAAGTTAAGTTTCACTTTATTGACAGAGCGGATAATGTTAAACCTTTATGTGCCAAATTTGAGAATTACAATAAAAGAGGTTTGGGAGGATATTTCTTCCATGTTTAATACTAAAAAGGAAGCCTATTGTATAATGGCTAGAAATTTTAATACCCCTTTAAATCCTTCTAAAAATATAAGGAAAATTATGGTTTTTTTAGATAGTATGATAGACTTTGCTAATTTTCTAAATGCTACTAGTTTGATGGATATTGACCTCCAAGGTCAACTCTTTACTTGGACTAATAGAATATTGGGAGAGAAACTTATTCAAGTTAACCTAGAAAAATTTCTCATTTCTTCAAATTGGGACATAATCAATTCTACCAAGCTTACTACCCTTCCTAGAATTGGCTTGGACCATAACCCCCCACTCCTTGATGAAGTGGAAAGATTCCACAAAGGGACCTATCCTTTCAAGTATGAGATAATGCGGGCCTTTCACCTTGAATTTAGAAATTATGTCGCTTCCTAGTGGAATACCCCAATCTAGGGGCCTTCTATGTTCAAATTAACCCAACAATTGGTCATAGTAAATAACAAAGTTGAACACTAGAACACGTTTTATTTTGGAAATGTCTTTGAATAGAAAAATATTTCTTCTAATTTGTAGGAGGTTCCAAAATCCATGGAAGGTGGGGGTAATTCTATGGATACCTCCCTTTTGGAGAATAACCTATCAAAAGAATGGAAATTACTTATGAGGAAAGAGGAGTTATTTTGGAAACAAATGTGCAAAATTCAATGGTTAAAATAGGAAAATAAGAATATTTCATTCTTTCGTCAATTAACCATACAACATAGAAAAAGAAATACTATTTCTAGACTCACTGGTGAAAGAGGTGTTGAGGTGATTGTTGATGACTAGGTGGACCAACTTGCTACTAGGTTTTTCGAGTCTCTACTTACTTCCCATTCTATTCCCCCCATCTTTAATCTTGTTGTGAATTTGGTGAACTACATCCCCTAATCACTCACTCATGAAGATAATAACGCAATCACTTGTCTTATCATAGGGAAAGAAGTTAAGGCTATGGTCTTCTCCATGGGTACCTTCAAATCCTTGAGCCCATATGGATTTCCCCCTTCTTTTTCTAGGATTTATGGGATATCATTGGGAAATATGTCACTAGTGCTACTAGAGACTTTGTTAGGATAGGTAAAGTGCTTAAACAAAATCAATAATGCTTTTATTGCCTTAGTACCTGAGATTGTTAACCCTAAGTCTATGGTTGATTTCAAACCCATTAGCCTCTATAACACAACCTACAAGGTATTTTCTATAATCTTGGTGTCTAGGTTCAACCATTACTTGATAAGTTTATTTCTCATTGTTAAAAGGGTTTTGTAGCTTGAAGATAGATCCTAGATGCCACATAAACTACACACAAGGTATGGCTTTCAAACTTGATATTTAAAAATCCTATGATAGGGTCTTCAAAAACTTTCTATTCAAGGTTCTTGAGAAGTTTTTTTTTCAAAACAATGTAATCAATCTACTTCGTGAGTGCATCACCACTGCAAAATTCTTAGTGTTGGTCAATGGTATCCCTTGGGGTTTCTTCAGTACTAACAGAGGTATCAAGTAGGGGGAGCCCTTATCCCCCTACCTATTCATTCTAATGGTGGAAGTTATTGGGAGAAATATTAAGAATATGATTAGAACAATGGAGATTAAATTTAAGAAAGCTTCCACCTCCATTCACCCTTCTTCTATCCAAAAATTTGTAGATGACATAATCCTTTATGGATATGCTTTTGTATTAGAGGCAAGAACATGGAAATAGTTCTTGGAATATTATGCTACTATTGTGGGTCAATGTATTAAGTTTGAGAAAATCTATATTCACTTCTTTAACACCTCCTTGGAGATTTAGCAAATAATCAAAGTGATCTTGGGGTGCACTAATGCTCAACTCATAGCTACTTATATTGTTCTACCTTTGATGATTAAAAAAGTCACTTCAACCTTTTGAACTTAGTCTTGGAGATGATTCAAGAAAACTCACTAGATGGAAAGATAAACTTTTTTCCCATGTGCTAGAAAATTCTAATTTCTCAAAAGCTTCTTATGAGACATTCATATTTACTTTCTCTCTTTGTTCAAAATTCCTAAATGTTGGGCCTTGCAACATGAGCATGAAGTATGGATGGTTTGTGTTGGTTGTTTCTATGTTTTCATTGATGTCAACATGATGATATCTACATGATGATAACTCTATGAGAAGTCTACTTGGTTTACTGGAAGCTACTCTCTATTGGTAATGCCCTTTTGTGATGGATCAGTGTGTTGGTGTTTGAGTCCAAAAATCACCGCAAGATCTGATATGACTCTAATCTCTTAACCATGTTATCTTGACTCATTCAGAAAACTATATCCTGGATCTTGAGATGTTTTTGGTTGTGAGCAAAAAGTTATCTTTAACAAAAGTTCAACTCTATATTCTACTATTGTTCCTCAAGCTTGGCATACAGTGTGGGAGACTCTGCATTCTATTAAGGTGAATATTCTTATGTTGTGGTTTGGTTGATAGTCTCTATGTTGGTGGTATGATAGGAAATTAATTTTTTCTCAGATCTGGAAGGTGTTTTCTTTGAGGATTATTTGTTGGTTTGGAGAATTGTGTTCTAGTCTTGACCGACTCAGCGTATGCAATACATTATGGAGACTAGTTGTGTTTTATGGATGTCAACCGACTTGGTACAATGCATTACATGGATAAAATATTTTATGGTGTCAACAAAGAGAGTTTTGATTATTTTGTTTTCATCTAATTAGGTTGAACTAATTGATAACTAATATATACTTGCATATATAAGATGTTTTGAGGAATGAGATGAGATAGCAAAGGAGGAGAAGAAAGTGTGGAGAAGAAAAGTGTATGGAAGAAAGGTCTGAGCCTAAATGCTTTATCAGTTTTGGATCAGTACAGGTTTGTTGAGTGATTACTAAGTAAGGCAGTACTTCATATTCTGAGCTTCATTGGAATTGAACCCTACACATTGAAGGTGTGTCCTATCAGTTCAATCTCTTGATAATGAGCCACTATCTTTGTATCTTGGTGGTCAGCCATCTTTTGTATTCAAGCAAAGAGCCTTTTAAGCACAATGAATCCTCGTAGTGAGCCCATAATATTTTGTATCAAGATATAATATATTGTGTGTTAACCCTCAAGTGGTTTTCCTCAACGGGTTTTCCATGTAAAAATCTTGGTGTTCTTATGTATGGTTGCTTTGATTTGTTTCTATTTTCTCTCTTGCTAGTTCTATCAGAATTGTGATAATGGTTATATGGATTTTATGTGAATGGTTTTATGGAATACCGATTCACCCCCCCTCTTAGTATTTTGGATGTTCAACAATTGGTATCAGAGCTTGGTTCCTCAAAAGGAGCCTAACAGCTTGAGGAAGATCTTGGAATTTGAATATAAGAATTTTTTTCCTTAGGAAGTGGTCTCTACTGGATGTTCAAAAGAAATAGAAGATCTAAAGGACAAGTTGATGAAAGCGAATGAGTATATTGAAAAGATGAAAAGTAAAAGTGTTGAAGCATGTAATCTATTGGTTGAGGGAGAAGAAATTATCTCTAGCCTGCTACAACAATTGGATGAGAAGAAAAGAACCGAAGAATATCAGGAAATTGAAATTAAAAGGAAGATGGATGAATGCATAAAGCTTGAGGAAGAAGTAGAAATCTTGATATCTGATCTGGAAAAGGAAAGAAGTTTTGAAGATAAATTTAAGATAAGCTCAGCAATGCTTGATGAATTGATTACTTCTCAGAGATCGGTGATGGATAAGAGTGGTTTAAGGTTTGAGGAAGGTCAATGCTCCAAACTGAAGCAATCTACCGATAAGAGGACTCAATGCAAAAATGGACAAATCAAGGATCTAAGAAACAATTTTGGAAGAAATCTTGTTAAACGACTTGGTGCTAAAAGGTATTTATCTTTTAATGGTGTATGTTATTCCTACAAGAAATTTGGTCATAAGGAAAAGGACTGCAAAAGTAAAATGAATGATTCTTTATCATTCTCCTGCAAATGTCTTAAGTGCAAGAAGATTGAATATAAAGTTAGTATGTGTGAAGATAAGTTGAATAAAAGAAAGAATGGAAAGAAGAATGTTGTTTGTTGTAAGTACAGTGATCTGGAACACCCTATTAATAACTACAGAAGAAGAAGAAATAATAATCCGAGGAAGAAGCATGATCAAATCATTGATCCAGAAGAAGCAAGAAAGGAAATGAAAAGGATTTGGAGAAAGGAAGGAAAGCAAGTTGAACCATCAATCTTATTTGTGCCGACCTCTAGTGTAGATACTCCTATCAATTTCTAAGTAAAGTAGTGGCGAATGGGGAGCAATTATCAGAAAATATAATGAACCCCCTCATCGATACTTGTGTCACATCATGACATAAGTGTATTTAATGTGGTAAGGAAATTAAGAAATTTTTCAGTCACATGTGTGAAGGGTAAAGTCTGCAAAATTTGAAAGAATGGAGGTGTACATGATTTTTGAGGTAATCTATCTACAAGTTGAAGCATTTATTGCAAAATCATTCAGAATGGAAAGAATAAATTTAGATAATTCAAG
>VDFB02113089.1:0-19603 GCA_007258455.2 Sequoia sempervirens
AAAACCAAAAAACAGCCTCAAAGCATTTCAAAAACATCAAAAACATCCAAATATTTGAAAAAATACATCTATCTCATCTCGCTTGCACCTGCAATAATCAATCATCCATAATAAATTAGCAAAAACAATCACAACAATTAACAAAAGCAACCTTCAATCGTAAAATCAAAATCAAAGCAACAAATTGTTAAAAACAAAATCAAACTCTTGATCATTTTCAAACATGTCAATCAACTTTATATCTTGACAACCTATCAATCAACTTATCAACCCATCATCATCCTACACAATGCATGTCCTAGGATATATCGTTCTGACAATGGGCATCATTGTGGATCACTTGGATTCTTATCCTATCAAAACACATGGGTATGTCCAGGGTCATGATGGGCCCAAAAGTGGCAATATTATGGGTATTTGTAGGGTATGTGGCTGACGACTTTTTTTGTACCCAAAATTGATGAAACGAAAAAGGCTTTTAGAGGAGATTCTCAACTTTCCACCAATATAAATTATGCTTTAATTTGAATTTAATAAATAATTATTATTCCTTTTCTATTAGAATTACGACTAAAGTCTTGATCGATAGGCTGATTGAAAAACATCTATAGCTTTCAAATGGTATCACATTTTTTGAATCAAAAACATGTGTCACATTCTATGCTTCACATACTATAGGATTAAAAAAAGAAAAATAAATTTTATGAAGTTTGACCAAGTTAAGGTGGTCAGACATACGAGTTTTTATATTTTAAAAAGTTGTAATAAAATTCTACATAATTAATTATTACTTGGAAAAAAAATTACAAAAGAATATCTATCATCTAGACAGGTCTCTACTTATGTAAAATGTTATAAAAAATATTATCATTTTATTATGGTTAGGGTGGTTAAATGGCGGAACCTTACTTATTTTTCCCTAAAATTTAAGTACCCTATTGCATTGAAATTTGAATTTTCACCAAATAGATTTTATTTATTTTTAAATAAACCTAGTAGTTTAAAAACTATATTCAATTTTTTACAGATTCTATTCTTACATATTTTTGAAATAATATAGATAATTTATTCAATTTTTTATGTTAAGTTGCCTAACACTGATTTTTCTAATTTTTTTTCCACTTAAGGGCCTCTTTTTTCCATGATGATCCTGCACATGCCCACATCCCTTTGGCTCAAGGTATGAAGAACATTGGCTTGTTTGCATACTTGATCTTTTCTTTTGATTATCTTATTGCACTCATTCCAAGGACCTCTCGATGATATACGAATGAAGGATTTAGAGAGATAGGAATGGGGCAATGATCATTATCCTTTTTGTCTATTGCGCTTGATGGATGTTCTTGTAAAATAACTTGGTGAATACTTGCTTTGTTAGGTACGTCCTAGAAAATTTTTCATATGTCAAGTGTGAACAAAGAATACTCCTATATGTTTATCGAGTCAAAGTCCATCGCATAGGGTACAATGCCATCTTGGTTCTTTATACTTGATGCATTGTACCTATGTGTGTTATGAAACAGAAGGTAAGTAGCCCTTTTAAAATCCCAATCCTTGATAAGAAAATCATCATCTATCATCATCATCATCATCTAATAAAGTCTCATTAGATCATGGACTTGTTGGATCCTCTTGTCATCATCTCATTTCTTCTTTCTTCTCTCCACGCTAACATAACATCGTCAATGCATCCATCTTCCATCCATTTTGAATCCACAAACCATCGACATTCTACATGTCATCTCACATATGTGTCCATCATCATAATATAGATTTGTTACTCTAAGAATCTCATAAAATCAAACATTTTCATAATCATAACATATCACATCATCCATCTCATAAATCAACACATTGTATCATCATTTAAGTTGTTTAGGATAATAGATTGGTTATTCTAAGCATCTTAAAACCATCTCATTTGCATCATCATTGCAATCATCCATACCATCTAGTTTGAACCTCTTTATTGTGAGATCGACCCTCAAATTGAATCTTTTCACTTGATCTCTCAAGGGGGAAATGTACCAGTGTACTTTCCGCTGGGGCATCCAAAAAATCATAAATTTTTTGAATTTTGATCATGGAAAGTTTATTCTTTGAACCAACACAGCAAGTACATTGCTTCAAAGAGGGGAAAAATGTAGATACATGAAATTAACAACATGCACTCAATTCACGTTCATCCACTCATTAAATAAATCAAATTCACATTCATCCATTCACCAAGTAAATCAATTTCAATCTCCTAAATGTCATCAACTTTATTTAATTTAATCTTATCATTATCCCCCTTAGCTAAATAAATCAACTATTTACTTAACTAAATCTATATCATCTTTCATCTCCTTTTTGATTTTGTTTAATCTTTAAATCTAAAGCAAGAAAGTCAAATCACCTAATCCTATTTTTAATTAACTAAATCAGGATTAAATCTAATCTACTAAATGTCACATCCTCTAACTTTTCCCACTTGCATAAATAAATCAAGTTATTGATTTATTAAAATCAACATTTTCCATCAACATGGCATCTTTTAGGAATATTGCCTCAAGTTTGAATTCAAAAAAAAGTGGACATGTACATACAACGAATCATTTATGAGCTCTTACATGGCTCTTACACGTCCCTTTGCAAAGCTCAAACTCAACATTTACTCTCAAATTCAAATTTCAAATCTCCCTAGATCTTTGAAACATTGACCAAAATGTGTTCATCCTCCAGCCTATCACAAGTTGACAAGTGGCCTATTTTCATTGGCTTGTTTTAGTCCCACATCCTCCATGTTTGGAATTCTTATATCATTCTATTCTATAAATAAAGATCATCTCCATTGGTTAAATCCTCCACAATTTGATCTACAAAGCTTATGCAAAGTCACTCTCCTCATTTGAGAACTGATTTTGTCCATTGCATCATCATCATTGGCATTATCAAGGGTTGGGAAAGGGCTATTTTCCACAATAGCACCAATCCACTATGAGATAAAGTTGGATCATTTTTTTATATGCTTTGTTTAGTTTCCTTGATTCCTTTCATTGCATGATTAACATGTTTCATTATTTCATAGGGATGTTGATAATTTTCTTTGTTTTAAAATGCTAATCACGCTAATGTGTGTGTGTTAGTTCCAGCCATTTGCATATTTTCACCATCCACAGATAGTAAGGTCATTATCTAGGAAAATGGGTGTGGACATTATACAGTTCCAAAAAATGCTTTTTTGGTAGGAGAGTTACCGTAATCTCCTAGGTCACGAGGATGAACACAATCAAATGATGCTTCCTCATTCCGAACATTCACTACAGGATCTTCCAACTTCAGAATTTGGGGAGATCTCAGTCGGGAAGTAATAGAAGAGGACCCATCCCATCTCCTATTTCAAGACAATAGACCAGTAGCCGATCTACCCATGGATGATAGTAGTAAAGCCTTACAAATGATGCTTCTAATGGGCTATGACAAAAACCAAAGGCTTGGACAAAATTTCAACAAGCTTCTAATACCAATCATTCCTAAGACATGAATGAAAAATCTTGGCATTGGATGTTCTCCTTGGAGTATGACCATACATGGTTGGAATCCCCTAGTTAAGAAGGTCAAAACTCCTCAGCAATCAACAGTTGAACTTTGTTTACCTATATCTATAGGTCGAGTCATAGAAAACTTTACATTTGACATAACTGATGTCTATAGTAGTAGTGATGATGAAGATCCCATAACCAACTTACATATTCTTTTTGAAGACACCACCCTTCTCATGCTTAATACTGTATCATTTGAGTCAACCGGTCAAACCCATGAAATCAACCTAGTATACCCACATCTCATCGATTATAACCAACGAGGACCACTAGTTCTAGACACTTTCAAAAATGATGAAGCACTCTTAGAATTCATGGGACTGAGGAGCACGGTACCATGCAGAGATCATAAGGCTGGGTTCGATATCATTCTAGACACATAAGCTTACTATTTGGAGACAATTGAATCCTTTAGTCACAAAAGTGAAAATCTGAGAATAATCTCAAGCGATTTGAGTGAAAACCATGTTGTGGAACTCTCTAACCTTAAAATAGAAAAAGAAAAGTTTGTATCAAATGATGAAAACCTCTCTAAGGCACCCAAGGATGAAGGATTCAATCTTCCTCTCAGAGCTCTACATCAGGAAAAGTCAGCGGTTTTACCTAAAAACTGTAACCTAGTCAACTTGGGAAGAAAGGAAACTCTGCATATCACATTTTATGCAGAATCATTGATGTCAGAAGAACATGAGCTTCTAGCTGCATTCTTAAGGGAGAGAAAGGTCAAATTTGCATGGAGCTATGCTGATGTGCCCGAGCTTGATCTAGAGATTGTGGTCCACCATCTAGCAGTTTACCCTTAAGAAAATCATGTTAGAAAAAATCTTAGGAAAATGCATCCCTAGATAGCCTTGTTAGTTAAAATGGAATTAAAGAAGATACTTGATGTCTAGTTCATATGACCAATCGAGTATCCAAAGTGGGTATCAAATCTAGTTCTTGTTTCAAAACTTGATGGGGGCATCTGCATATGTACAAATTTCAGAGACCTAAACAAAGCATGTCCCAAAGATGACTTTCCCTTCCCAAAATTGATATGATTGTAGATATGAATGCAAGACATGAGATGCTTTCACTAATGGACATATTCTCTGGATATAACCAAATCATGATAGCCAAAGAGGATCAACGTAAAATAGATTTTACTTGTCCATGGGGGACATATTGCTGGAACATGATGTCATTTGGCCTAAATAATGTTGGAGCAACATATCAAAGGGCCATGACCTTAATATTTCATGACATGATTCATAATACTATGGAAGATTATGTTGAAAACATATTGGAAAAATATAGAAAGAGAAGGGACCACATAGCAGCATTGAGTGCCATCTTTGACAGTTTGGAAGAATACAAAGTCTGCCTTAATCCAAAGAAGTGTGTCTTTGGCATACAATCAGGGAAGCTATTAGGATATATTATGTCCTTGAGAGGGATTGGAATAGGCTCTGCTCCCCCCGATGAACCCTGGTACCGAGCCTCCGCTACTAATGAAACTCCTGCCTCTTCCACGATCTATCATTGCTGCTCGATTCGGAACTGGCATGGATGCGAGAACTAACAAGCTCTTGCCCCTACAGGGCACCCCGGTTCCCAAGGGAGCACCACTATATGTAACAGCTCCATCCACATTCTGGGGGTGTGGATTGAGCAGATCCAGTTAGAACTCCAAAAATAAACTCTTGGCACAGGTGTAGATGGGGCTCATCAGTCCCGGGCTATTGTTCAGTCTCTCCCTACCAGGTCCGGATTGGAATCACATCCGATCCGGAGGAAGGCTAGGGTGGGGTATGTATGGTGGCCCATATGTGCCCCTACCCGAATGAATCAGAGTAAACTAATTGCAAGGGCAGTGGTAATGAGTCGACAGGGAATCTGAATCCCTGCTCTTGTGCGCCCACCACCCGATCCTGGGACGGATACTGATCGCTATTACCATCCATTGATCACGGATACTGATACAGTAGCTTGAGAAGATATGGTGATTCGAGTAAGGCCCGGTAGGCCCCTAAGGGGTAAGGAACACGAATGAATAACTACTGCCCGTCTCTGTCCGGATGTGTCTGGGACCGGGCCTTCCGGGCCTGCTTGGGGAGGAGTTCGGAGCTAACTAGGGATGAGAGAGGGGATCAGACATGGGTTCTAGGGTAGCACTGGGAGGAGACCCTAACTCCTTCCCCTACCACTTATGAATAGATCTAGATATAGATATAGAGGGTGTCGACATCATCATGATTCTACATCGTGTTATATACGTGATACGACTGATGGCCTATCTATATCTATGCTGGAGCCGGAACAACTAATCTACTGAAGCGGGGGGGCTCCCACCCACCCCCAAGCCCCATTATAGCCCGGCCTCGGTTGCTGACTCAACGGATAGGTTTACTCACCCTGTATCCCTATAACTCACGTAGGTAGGTTGCTGCCCTCGGGTTCGAAGTCATCTAGGATATATAACTGGCACTCGACTGCAAGACCCCACCATCCAAGGCGGACCCCACTATCCGCCGGCGCACCGTCTCGGGCTTCGCCCACCGTGAACCCTAGCTTCTAACCGGGGGGGGTGGGAGGATATAGAGATGTAGCGGACCCCACCAGAGCTTCGCTCACCGACCATATGTGTCTTACCCACCGACCATACTCGCCCAGGGGTGGGTGGCAACCCCTTTTGTCCCCCCACCAGCCCCTTGGCCTCCCACCCCCCCCGAAACCCACATAGAATTGTAGGGGCCTCCCACCCGCCCGCTCCATAGAATAGTAGGGCCGACCATGCCCTAAGTCGAATGGGTCGGTGGGGTCAGGACCGACCATACTCGCATATAATTTGGAATAAGCTGACCCCATAGAATAGTAGGGCTAGTTACAGATATTTCTATGAAATCATTTATGCGCTCGCAACCAATAGTAGGGGCCCTACTCTCTACTATATCTAGCCCTACTCGATAAAGGTGGGGCTTGATTGGGATTTCTTCTATATGTGATATGGATGCATCGATATTACGTCCATAGAGATAGAGGGTTCAAACTAAGATTCCCCTTGCCGGGTGGTGCATAGGGCCCCTACTATTCTATGGTAGTCGGTAGATTATTGTAGGGCCTGGCATACTCTATATCCTCCCACCCCCCCGGGGGGCCCACCCTGCTTCCCAATCAGCTAGCCTCCCACCCACCCCTATAGTTGGGTGGGGAACTATTGCTAGTTGAGGGCGAGAAATCGACCTGGGAGATAGCATTGATTGCGCTCAACCTACTGTTCTCGGGGATAAGAAATTCATTTCGGCTGGTTGCACCTCATTTGCAAGTTCCTTAGGTACGTGGGCTTCTTCGGGAGCATAGCATCGTTGGAGAGAGGGCTTAAGAGCGAAGCTCCGGGCACCCTACGGACGAACCCCTATCAATCATTGGTGGGTACCTGTTGTCGAACCCCCTACTCTAGATAGGGCAAGGAGTCTTGTAACAGCATTCTCGTATTCCGAGCATTCCTCCATCTACAGTAGTCGAGGGAGCGCAACATTCTTGATTCGCATTCCTCTCTCTAGCATTCTGCCCTACGGGCCGAGCTCGCAGCCCTTTTGTTTCTTTAATCGCTTGCTTCAAGGCCCATTAGAATAGTAGGGCAACCGCAGAAGAGTATTCGTTTTATTCATCCGGCCAGTAGCAGGAAGTACTCATCGGTCACGATGGTGGGCATCAGTAGAGAGGGGGGTGAGGGCGGGTGGGATGGGCTTGCATTAGATGGAATTCGTTTGGGGTGGGAGGAGATAGATGGGAGGAATGACTGGGATGGGATAAGGCCACTAATGAATAAGTGAATGTTCCTTCGACCAATGCTGCTGTAGCCGAGGCTCCTATACAAAAAGAGGTAGTGCCCTTCAATCCGGCAGTCTGGAATCTCTACATTGATAAGTGGTGGGTACCAAGAAGATAGAATAACCGAGAAAGCCCGGAGCTGAACCTACTTGTGTCCTATCCTCCATCACTGCTGTTCCAGCTGTAACGAATGGGTCACCCTACCATACTCTATTCAACGTGCCTAAGCCTCGCCCGCACGTCTGGAATGGATGAAAGAAAGGTCCTCATGCCCTTAGAATAGTAGGGGCGGGTAGGTGGGAAACTATAGTTGCTCCACCCATAATTAATGAGTCAATCAATCTCCTTCGTCATCAGCGGGGCGCTGAAAGGAAGAATCTCCATTTCATCCATAATGCACACTTCTCAGCAGATTCAACATCTCGTGTCCCGTAGGGATGGGTGGGAGGAAACAATCCTAGATATTTCTTTTCTACTCATTACAACCGCGATCTATCATTCATCTTAATTTTATAATCATTGCAATTCCGGGTTATATCTATTGCCGGGTAGGGATGTAGTATATTGTTTGGAACGTACATTAAAATATTGCCAATTATTTACCAGGGAGGGTTATATCTATTGCCGGGCATAGAGATGTGGCAATAACATGCCCACTTTGCAAAATTTGCAAGAACAGGAACAATGGATAATAAGTTGCATCTATAACATGGGTAGCAGGATTCATCTCAAGTGACTGAACGGAGAGAAAGGGATCCCTCCACGGTACGGATAGTCTGTACAACGGATTAGCAATCCACCACCCATAGAATTGTAGGGGCCCCTATTCTCCATAGTCTTTCAATTGGAATGTCAGATCATGAATATGTAGTACGAATTTTGGGATGTATAAGATATGGGGATGAGATATTTTGAAAGGTCAGATTACAATTCTTGAACGTGGAAACCAAGGATGGAACGAAGGATGAAGGAAGCAACCAATACTCATCTTACCTACCCAACCTTACCTACCTTAACACCACCTACACTTACACCTACATTCGCTAAGATAAAGGCAATCCTCAAGATGGAAGCACCTAGGACATTGATGCAACTAAGAGGCCTACAAGGTAGGCTCCAGTCAATCCGTCGGTTCATAGCTTAGCTAGCAAATAAATCAATCCCATATTCTCACCTACTCCACAAGGGGGTAGCATACAAGTGGGATGACAAGTGTGATCAAGCCTTTGACAAGATCAAAGAATATTTTCTTACACCTCCAGTGCTTATGCTTCCAATCCTAAGAAAGCCTCTAATCATCTACATATCAACAACAATAGTAGCTCTTGGTGCTCTGCTAGCCCAACATAATGAAAATGGAACAAAGAGGGCCATCTACTACATCAATCGAACCATGGTAGGGCATGAGATAAACTATTCCTTCATTAAAAAATCTTGTCTAGCTGTGGCTTTTGCCTCACAAAATTTTAGACACTACATGTTAACAGACAAAATCAAGCTCATTGCCAAGATCAACCCACTCAAGTATCTTCTCTCCAAAGTCATACTCATAGGAAGGATGGCCAAGTGGGTTATGATTCTATTAGAATATGATATCGAGTAAGTAGAATGTAAGGCCATCAAAGGGAAAGCTATTGTAGACCAACTGGCAAAAGCACCAATGTACTTAGAGAATCTACTAATTTCAGAGTTCCCTAATGAATCCATCTTCAACATGAACATAGTAGACCACTAGAAGTTGTACTTTGATGGTTCCTACACATAACATGGATCAGGAGCTAGAATATTTTTCATCACTCCATAAGGGGATTGCATACCAATATGGTACAAGTTGACATTTCCTTGGACAAACAATATCATAGAATATGAGGCTCTAACCATAGGACTCAGAACAATAGTGCAGTGGCACATCATTGTTCTCAAGGTATATGGGGATTCACAATTCATAATCAATCAAGTAAATGATGAGTACTAGACTAAGGATGATAAGCTAACTCCATACAAGAAATTGGTGGAAATTTTTAAGGAGTCCTTCATTGAAATCACATTCGAGTAGATACCTAGAGAAAACAACATAGAAATAGACACAATGGAAACAATTGCATCCCTAGTGGATATCCTTCACAATGTCCTAAAGAATGAATTCCTAGTAAAGGAACTTCTCATGCCTACATTCAAGGTACTAGAGTCAAAATTCATGTGTGAAATCATTGGTCCTGGTGATCCTTGGTACCATGACATATACACTTATCTAAGAATAGGAGTCCTCCCAGTCAACTTAACCTCAAACCTTAAGAAAGCTTTTGTCTAGAAAGCATCCTAGTTTGTCATCCTAGGAAATACCCTGTACCTTAGGAGCATAGAAGGAACCCTATTATGCTTCTTGAATGTTGAAGAGGCATTGACTGCCTTAACTAAAGTGCATAACAACACATGTGGCTCACACTCAAGTGGTATGACCTTGGCCAAGAAACTATTGAGGATAGGGTATTATTGGCCTATTATGGAAAGAGAAGCACATGACTATGTCAGAAGGTGTCTACAATGTCAGCAACATAGAGACCTCATTCATGCACCAACTCAAGAGCTTCATTCCATCATCACACCATGGCCCTTCTCGCAGTGGGGGCTCAATCTTGTTGGGAAAATCACCCCTACCTCATCTAGTGGCCATAAGTTTATCAGTACTTCCACTTAGTACTTTACAAAGTGGGTGGAAGCCATACCAATGACATACATTACTAGAAAGTAGATATCAAAGTTCATCCTAAACTATTTAATATGTTGATACAGTGTTCCCTAAGCTATTATCTCAGATAATGGGAAACCATTCAAAAAAAAGGATGTCCATGACTTATGCAACAAATTCAAAATCCAACATTACTTTTCCACTCTGTATTATCACCAAGGAAATGGCCAAGTAGAAGCCAGAAACAAAACCATTCGAAAGATCCTCAAAAAGAAATTCAATGACATAGGTCATGACAGGCATCTATAGTTAAATCCTGCCCTCTGGGCTTATCGAACTAGCATTCATACACCAACAAGTGCCACCCCCTTTTCATAGTCTATGAATCAAAAGCCATATTACCCATTGAGATCGAGCTTTCATCACTCATAATATCACTGCAAAACCTCATCGTGGATGAGGAATACCAAGTATAAAAACTAAATGAGCTAGAGTTAGTGGATGAGTGGCATATGGAAGCACTAAACCATTTACAATTCTATCAAAACTGACTCAAGAGGAGCTATAACAAGAAAATTAGGAGTAGGACATTCCAGGTAGGAGAACTTGTGCTAAAGAAGTATTAGAAGAATGTCCCAAATCCAAATGGAAAAGGAAAATTTGAACCCTTCCGGCCATTCGTCATCATAGCAAGTTACAAGTTAGGGGCATATCATTTATCAACACCTGAAGGGAACCTCTGTAGGAACCCATGAGTAACTCCCATCTAAAAAAGTTTTATACCTAATATTTTAGAGTATAGAACCAAAAAATACAAAAAAAAATAGAAAATGTCCTAAAAAAATGGTCACCTTGATGAAAGCTTGCTAAACAGGCATCATGGTGACAAAAAAAAAATCAAAAAAGCAAAAAATCCAAAAAAAAAGTTAAAAAGAGGATTTAAAAAAATAGTAAAGAGAAAAAAATCATCCTTTAGTGAAGACCACCTCGGTGGCACTTGAGGCAAGTACCTTGGTGAAAACCTAGAAAATAGGTCCCTTGTGTAAATAAGCACTTTCCATCCACCAAGATCTTCATGACTTGTGCCATATCACCTATTGATTCATCCATCATGCTTCCATTATCCATCCTTTACGCTATCTCCATCTATCACTCATCCACATCCGTAGCATAGTTTGGTCCTGTGTTTGTGTCATGATCCCTCCTACTCCTACTCGACCCATTCTCAAGGTTAGTTTGTCCTGCCTTTATCAGAGTATTCTATTGCATCACATTGGGGGCATGTTCTTGTCGAATCAGATTCATGTATGTTCTTGAGGTCCCTAAAATAAAAAAAATCCAAAAACATCATAAAATTGGAAAATCCAAGAATCATTCATAAAATCAAAAATTCCCAAAACATTCAAAACATATCAAAATCCAAAAACAGGTCAAAAAGTCAAAAACATCAAAAAACAGAGTTGTCTTGTCAAACTATGGGTCTATGAGCCTTGAATGTAGGCAAGGTTGATCTTTGATCATCCCCCGAGACAATTAGGTCAGTCCTTTAGGAGTTTTTCATAATAAACTGGCAAACCATTTGTGTATATCTCATCAATAATCAAGTTTGTGTTAGTAGAACTATGTGGTCTCTATGTGTAAAACGTAGGCAAGGCTAATCTATTGATCAGCCTCTGAGGCCCCTAGGATAGGTCTTTAGGTTAGTCTCTTGGTCAAAATCTAATAAAATCCCAAAACATTTGTAAAATTTTAAAAATACCAAAAATAGACTCAAAATATTTCAAAACCTCAAAAACATCCAAATATTTGAAAAAATCCACCCATATCATCTTTCTCTCACCCAAAATAAACAATCGTCATCCTCAACCTTTGGTAAAACAGTTGGAAACAAGTCTAGTGGGTTAATAGTGAAAACTCAAAACGTCAAAGTCTCAAGTCTAGGTCAGTACATAAACAAGTTGGTCAACTCTTTGTGTCAATAGCCTATCATCCAATCAGTCCCATATCAAATCGTCTGATATCGTCATGTCCTAGGATGTATCCTTCCTACAATGGACATCAACATCAGACATCACCATAGTTTAGTCTTGGCTAGTAGTATTGAAGAACATTAGCTTGTTTACTTTATTTGTCTTTTAACTTATCTTTTTGCAATCATTTCAATGACCTCTTGATGATGTCCCAAGCAAAGGGATTTAGAGAGAAAGGAATGGGGCAATGATCATTATCTTTTTACCTATAGTCCTTGTTAGATATTCTTCCAAGATAACTTTTCCATGCATGCTTTGTTTGGATGTAGGCAGGATGTTCTAGGTATCTTGTTGATGATCAAGGAAGGATTTATTTTCTATGTTTTGGTTTGAGATGTTTGAAATATCCAAACTACATTCTGAATAAGGTTCTATATGCCAGGTGTGAACAAGAATACTCCTATTTGATTGTCAATTCAAGTCCATCACACTAGGTACAATGCCATCCTGGTTCTTTATACCTTGATGCATCGCACCTACATGTGTAATCAAACATAAGGTAATTGGCCCTTCAAAAATCCCAACTCCTTGTAAAATCATCATCATCATCATCATCATCATCATCTCATGTCTTGTTGGAATCTCTTTCTTTCTTCCATCCTCTTTCACACTAACATGGTACCATGACAGTTAATCACAAATCATTATCATCATTTTATCTATCCTGCATCCACAAACTGTAAGCATAATGCATATCATATAGGAAATATTAAATCCTATCATATGAATCTCCATCATTGCATAATATAGATTGGCTATTCTAAGCATCTCATAAACCATAAGATAAACATTTCATTAATCATCCCATATAATCCATATCACATATCTCATAAACATCCATTGAATAATGATATAGGCATCATCACATTATTTATCTCATTGAATGCAGTACATTATCATTTAAGTTGCTTAGAATAGTATAGATTGGTTATTCAAAACATCTAAAAAACCATCTCATTTTCATCATCATCATAACCATCCATACGTCCATCTTGAACCTCTTTTTTAGAAGATTGACCTTCAAATCAAACTTTTCGCTTGATCTCTTGAGGGTGCACTGTACCAATATACTTCTTCCCATTGGGGCATCCGAAAAAATCATAAATTTTTTGAATTTTGATTGTGGCAAGTTTATTCTTTGAACCAGCCCAACAAGTCCATCACTTCAAAGAGGGGAAAAATGTAGACACATAAAATATACTGATTGACATTACACAACTGATCCTGATTTAACTAACACTACTTCATACTGAATCATCCCTTTGTCTAACCATTTAATCAAATAACACTTATTTGATTAAATTCATCGATTTTCCTCTCTTAATTAAATAAATCAATTTTATATTGTTAAGTCATTATTTCTCATTAATTAAATCAATCATTTGATTAATCCACTTTATTTAATTAAATCTCTAAAGTTCTATTAAATTAAATAAATTAAACCTGTATCTAATTTAATCTAACATCATCGCCTTTAGTTAACTAAATCAAAATCTTTCTTTAACTAAGTCTAAATCATTCTTCGTCTCAACTTTGATTTATTTAAATCCTCAAATCTATGTCAAAATTGTCAAATCACCTAACCTCCTCTTATTTAATAAAATCCTTGATTAATTTAATCTTTTTCCATGTCCCATCCTCTAGTTTTTGACACTTGCACATGAAAATACATTTAATGGATTTATTAAATCCTTATTGTCTTTCAACTTGCCATCTTTTAGAGAATATTCTTCCAAATTTGAAATCTCTCTAGGTGGATTTATCCTTCCAACAAGATGTTCATTCCTTCTTACATGTCCTTGTGCATTGAACCAAGTGGCATTTAAGTGATTCTTTTTCCCTCTTACATGTCATTTCACTATTTTCAAATTCCACCTAATTACATTTATGGGCAGAATCATCAAAATGTCCACAACCTTTTCCCATTCACATCTTGACAAGTGGCATTTTCCTATTGGGTGTTGAATGATCCCACATTGATTCATTTTGATCATTCCTCCATCTTGTCTCTCTATAAATAAGAGGTTTCCCTCTTCATTTTATCATCCGCAATTTGAGCAAGTCTACTATACTCAATTTTATCTTCAAGCATATCTATTTCCAACCATTTCATCAAAGTCTTAGCTAGGTTATGCAGATTTTTCATCATGGAGCTCAATTGAATCTTCAACAAATTGGATCAACCTTCATCACTTATCAACATTGCATCATTGGCGTTGCGAAAGGGGAAATTTTCACATCAAATTTGTATCAATTCCCCCATGGGATCAAGAGTTTGCATTCTTAATTAGGATTTCATTGCTTTCTTATTGTGCTCTTCATTTTGTTTCCTAGTTTGAGCATTGTTAATGGATTTCATGGGGAGTCTTGATTCTTACTTGCATTTGGATCCAATAATGTGTTTGTTTATTGTGTTTACAGGTATTAGGATTATGTTTCTACATTTAGATAATGATAAAAGGGTGATTCTAGATTACCCTTTACTAGAAATACAACAAACCAAGACCAATGAGGTTATGAATGTGCAAGTGTCCATTAGATCCCGCTTGACTATTGGACCTCCTACATACCCTATGGTACATCCTAAGAATCTCCTAATTCTTTATTCACCTTAACATAAAATTCAAATTCAAGAAAAACTTGAAATTATCCTTTACTCTCCCAAGAATAATGTATCATAGAAACTGAGTCATAATACCATTTCTCATATATATAACACTAGGAACAATCCAAAACCAAGACAAACACCTCCAACATCCCTCCCATTTCCTAGTCTTATCTTATCTTGTCCTCCTTGTTTTCCTTTGCATAATGGGAAGGAGTATGATCTTATTGAACAACTTAAGAATAATCCTTCAAAGATATCCCTATGGGACCTAGTTTAGAATTCATATATTTATCACACTATGCTTCAAACAGCCTTGCAACAAGTTGTGGTCCCTTCTAGTGTTAGCCCAAATAACATATCAGCCCTTATCTAAGGAATAAATGTCAAAATAAAATTCAACCAAAGCTAGCTACCTCCATTGGAAGTGCAAAAAGAAAAATTCACTTTCATGGTAATAGTTAACTACAAGGGAAAAGGTATAAAGTGAACCCTTGTTGACAATGGCTCAACCCTTAATGTGTGTAGTGTCACCCTTTTGGATAGGATTGGTGTGGATAGATTAAAAATTCAACCTGCCTCATTATCCATTAATGGATTTGATAATGTGGGAAAGCATTTTCACTTGCTGTAATCACTTTACCTATTACAACAAGAGAGGCCGCATTAGAAACACCAATCCATGTTATAATGATCTTTCATATAAAGTCCTTTTATAGAGACCATGGATTCATGAAATGAATGATGTTCCTTCTACTTTGCATCGTATCATGAAATATTTCTACAACAAAAAAGTGCACATACTTGAAGCTGATCCTGAACCTAATAGTTGTTTGAACATTGAAAAAACCAAGGAGAATCCTTTGAAAACATTAACATCAACTACACAAGTAGAACCCATGGAAGAAAAACAAAAAGCTAGATATCCTAAACCCTTCATAATGATATCACTAGATGATTTCAGATCGTTGGATTTCAACTCAACATTCATGGGAGAATATAAGATCATGAAAAAAGACTCTACAAATGGAAAAGAAACAACAGTAATGTCAACATAAAAATTAGATGACCCTTCAAAAGCATCCACCTCAACCACTTTAGGAAAAAAGGAAACAAATTACACAACAAACTTTGATGAACTTGACTATGAACAACCACCGAATCCAAATGAAATGAAAAATCATTATGCAAGAGGTTATGAACTTATGAAACAACTTGGTTATAGTGGAAAAAGATGTGGTGCTAATGAACTAGGTATCTGTGTCCCTATAGAGCCTAACACACACCAAAAAACTTGACGTCTTGTTTATTTTCTTTTGATAAAAACCAAACCATCAAACAAACCTTCACTTAATATCAACACTCTTACAAAAGATTCTTCTAAGCTGACCTTAACAACAGTGCATCTTGAACAGATAGACACTAGTGGTCTTGATTGTTATCCTTTACAAGAAATGAAACAAACAAAGAAATCTTTGCTTAATGTTAATATCATCACACAAAACACTATTGATTTGAATTTGTTAGATTTTACACCCGCCATTAAAGGAGAGAACAAAAACTCACGATCTAAAGAGTCTTGTGTAGTATGACACCTAATACTAAGCAATAGATATCTGGGTATGTGCAGGATCATCATAGAAAAACAGGCCCTTAAGTGGTGAAAAATTCAGAAAAATTAGAGTTAGGAAAGTTGACATAAAAATTTGAATAAGTTATCTATATTATTTCAAAAATATATAAGAATAGAATTTGTAGCAAATTGAATGTAGTTTCTAACCTACTAGGCTTTTTTTTTTAAAATCTATTTGGTAAAATTTTTAAATTTCAATGGAGTAGCACTTAAATTTTAGGGAAAATATAAGAAGTAATTGTTAGTTTGACCACCCTAACCACAATTAAACAATAATATTTTTTTATAAGATTTTAGATATAAGTAGAGGATTGATGCCCCGATGTGATGCATATTTTTTGTAATTTTTTTCCAAGTAAATAATTAGTTATGAATTTTTTATTACAACTTCTAAAAAAATATAAAAACTCATATGTTTGACCACCTTAACTTGGTCAAAACTTCATGAAATTCATTTTTTTTCTTTTAATTCTATAGTATGTGAAGTATAGAATGTTACACATGTTTCAGATTCAAAAAATGTGATACCATTTGAAAGTTGTAGATGTTTTTCAATCAGCATATCAATCAAGACTTTAGTCATAATTCAAATAGAAAATGAATAATAATTATTTATTAAATTAAAAGTAAAAAATAATTTATATTGGTGGAAAGTTGAGAATCTCCTTTAAAAATCCTTTTCATTTCATCAATTTTGGGTAAAAAAAAGGTCGTTAGCCACATACCCTACACATACCCATCATAAGGCCACTTTTTGGACCATCATGATCTTGCACATAACCATGTTTGTTGCAAAATAAAGGAAAATATTATACTTTTGATCAAGAAGGTATCTTGTTGAGACTCCTACAAGATCGTTTGATATCTCACCCTCCAAGAACACAAAATAAATTTTACTACAAGAGTTCATTTTGTGCATATCACAGAGAGTTCATGGTGATGCTACTAATGAATATAAGGTTTTAAGTAACAAAATTCAACATCTTGAGGAATGTGGTGCCCTTCCTTGTGTTGAAGAACCTAGTTCCTCTAATTGAAACTTATTTTCATCCTATTCAACTCAACCTTTTTCTATAGTAAGTGGGGGCAAGATGTTTGTTAGCCTTGTCCTCATATGTCACTTGTTTTCTCTTTTGGCTTGTTGACCACCTTTCATGTACATATAAGATCAAGCTTGGGATATGGATGACACGCCTTAAGTTGGCTCACATATGACATACTTATTCATGATGTAGCTTATTGGAAACATATGAATTTGCATAGGGCTTTCCAAGTAAGCTCTCATGTTTTCTTCTACTTTAAAGCAATTTCTTACAACAATGGTGTTAGAAATCGCTTTAAAGTGAGGGAATACATCAACACTCATGTTTCCTTGTGTGATTTATTTCTTCTTGTGATACATCATTTTCTTGGTGATGTCATTGTGTTTGATTTCTTCTAAGAGTGTGATATTTATTTTACTTTTCCTCTCTTGGAGACATTAGACACAATGTTCCCTAAGAAGAGACCTTGCATGAATAAGCAAAATCGCTTTGAACATTTTTTAAACTATTTTTCATTTACAACTATTATATGGCCACCTTTCATAACTCACCTTGATGCATGTGGTGACATATTTTTCATTCATGAATCCCAAGCATATGGATTTTTGCTTGCCTCATGAAGCTAGAAGTTAATTATTTTTTCATGAGCTCTAAGCATACAAAGTTTTGCTTGTTTCATGAAGCTTGAAGATAATTAGTCTGAGGCACCTTATCAAAGTTATCAGGAGGTATAGCTTTCATTTGGTTATATGGGATCTAAATAAAGGCATGCCTTCCCTTAATACTCATGTATGTGGGAACATATCAGTCATGTGTCTCACCCTCTCAGATACTCACCTCATGTATGGCCTAAAGTTTCATGGCCTGAAAGCGAGTGTGTTGTGAATACTCACCCCATGGACAACCTGAAGTTCTATGGTCCCAGAGTGAGCATATTTTTATCAAAACTAGATCCACCCATATTATTCTTTTCTTTATTCTTTATATCTTTGGCATTGTATGTTTGTGTATCTTATTTTGTTGCATATCATACACCTTGTACATGTCCTTTTTTGTTCATGTTGTTTTGATGAGGGATCTCAGATTTTCGGGGCTTGGCCAACTCCATTGATCTTTTTCATCCTTTTTCATCCACATTGGTACATTTGGACCCCTCTAGAATGCCTACTTTAGTGTGAGTTTGAAGCAAGTTCATCCTCTCACTAAAGTGGGGGTAAAGGTAATGTCAAAAAATGCCATCATGTATATTTTCACACTTAATTTGGGAATAATTAATCGTAAATTGGACTTGATATTTCCTTGATATAGTGTTTTTATGGGTTTTACACATCCACATTAGATTTTGGACCCTTCTAAGCTAAATAAACTTAACTTTTTTCTAATTTAAAGTTGTAAAGTGCATTTATTTACACCTTCACATTAAATCCAAGAGGCTTCTAAACTAAGGTGGACCTAATATAGTGTTGTAATGTGTTTTACAAATTCACATGGGATTTAGGGCCCTTATAAGCTAAATAGACCCAATTTTCCTTAATTTAATGTTATAAAATGTATTTATTTAAAATTTCACATTGAATTTTTGGCCCTCTTTCATTTATGACCATTATATCATCATTAATAGGCCCCTATGACCCTATATTATGTATCCTAATGCATATTTTAATCAAAAACTAAAAAATATCAACATATAAACTTAACTTACATAATCCCCGACACCTTAGAAGTCAAAATAGGTCCCGTGGGACCCACTCACCACTTTGGGTGAATGAGTCCCATCCAGGTGGGACCCATTCATCACAGATAGTGAATGAGTCTCTTTTGTCCTATTTGCGATGTTTTAAGTAGGAAAATTTGGTTTTAAGTTCAAATATCTTCTATATCAGCTTTTCAAATCAAATAAATGGTAATTTGAGTGCATTTCCTATATTAACAGGTTTTCAAATCATTATTTCATTAAGCATTCATGATATCTAGTCAAGAAAGCAAGGATTAAGAATTTTGAGACTTCACAAGATCATTAAGAGAACATTTAAGATCCTTTCTAAATCATTCAAGGGTAGAATTATTCATCAATTGTTGTAGCAATTCAAGATCCATCATCATGTCAAGCATATCAAGTATCAACCATGTTATTGAGCTATTTTTGTGATGTAGCATTGAAGATCCAAGATCAAGCATTGCTTTGCTCCTTTTGTTAAGATCAAGA
>VDFB02113091.1:0-18608 GCA_007258455.2 Sequoia sempervirens
TGACCCTACTCAAGATAATTAACATTTCACCCACCTTAACCTCTTTTGTCAATCTTGATAATTCTTCAACATGATTTTGTAACATCTACAACATCGGCTCAAAAAACTCAAGGGTGATCAATTACATCAAGGATGGTCTCACTAGACCTTATTAAGACTCAAAAAACAAAAAATCCTAAATCTTACTCAGTAACAACCTTACTTGACCATTGTGGACCAAAGGTGTTCCTACACCATACAGCCCAACATAGAACTTTTCTAAGTCCCTTGGAAAGAATCTAGCAATGTGTCCATTGTTCTTCACTTGTCTCAGACCTTCATGCTTTCCTTCAACAAGTTCACTTTGTTTTTGACTTTCAGTGTCCTTATCATATTTTCCATCACCATCCCTTGATTATTGCTCCAACTGTGCACTCTGCTCTATGGGGTATTTTCCAACTTTTCCATCATCCAACTTTGTTATCACTTTTTCCTTTACATTTGCACCAAAGCTTTTACCAACTGCCATCATCTTCCTCTATTCTTCATGCATAGTTCTCTACTCAATATCCTTCCTATCTTCATTTTTCCCTCTGTCAGCCTTACAAAAGTCTGTAGCAATTCATTTAGTGGTCTCTATCAGACCTACACATACCTTTTCCACTATCCAAATAACATCACAATATTTTGTCTTCTTACCCTCTATCCTTTCAGCCTTAAAAAAATTGTACTGACAATTTTGGACTGCTTCTTCTCTGTATCCACTACTATAGGGCACTTAACTGTCCCAACTAGGATCTCTCTGTATCCACTACTATAGGGCACTTAACTATCCCAACTAGGATCTCTCCACTCAATTCTTGCCTTCCCATAGGCTTATCACCTTTAATCTACTTTGTATCAGCCTGAGACACTTTCTCATCCATTTTCTTTCTCCACACACAAGCATTCTTCTACCTCTCTATTTGCACATTACCTTTATCCTTCCTATTCACTATTCTAATAGTATCAAACTTTGACATAGCTGCAAACTTCATGCTCCCACCTTGCTCATTGCTCACATATTCTTTTCTCCCTATCATTATAATCTCACCTTGCTCTCTTGTTTCCTCAACCAAGGGAGTTAGAATAAATGTCTTCCCATCCTTTTCAATGTTATATGTATTTTGTCTCTGATGATAAACTACAGACCTATCAAATTGTTAGGGTCTCCCAAGAAAAACATGGCAACAACTCATAGGTAGAATGCCATAAACAACTTTATCTTTGCTTGGACCAATTTGAAACTCAACAGTGGCTTGTTAATTCACCAAAATGGTTTGATTTTCACTTACCCAAGACACTTTATAAGGCCTCTCTCTAGGTACCCTTTGCAAATTCAATTTTTCCACCATTTCACTAGAGACCATATTATCAGTGCATCCAAAATCAACAATCACTTTGCATACCTTGTTTTTGCATCTACAAGCTGTCCTAAGTAAGGATCTCCTCTGAATTTTCTCTCTCTCCATGGATGTCTTCAAGGCTTGTCTTTTCATCATCAACATCTCACCAAATTTAGGGGTAGCATGAAGAGTATTGGAGTTTGAACTTTCAACTTCATCTTCATAATCAATTTGGGCTCTCCTATCAGGTTTCTTTTTTCCTCCACTTGATGTGGTTCCAATCTTCTCTGGACACTTGAAGAAAGGGTGACCAAACTCACCACACTTATAACACCTGCCTGAAAAATCATTAGAATCTCTTCTTTGCCTAAAGCTTGTTCTTCCACCTCTCCATCCTTCTCTTGATTCAGGTGCTTGTTCTTTACTCTTATCAGCATCTTTAATATCTTCTTTGGACTATCTTGGTGTTGAAAGTGTACCTCTTCCCCTAGATGTATTTCCTCTTCCTCTTGTTGCCTTCTATTGTTTCCTCTTGATTTTTTCTTCTACTCTTATTTCCATTTGGAAACATTGCTCAACTATTTTTGGTGGAAAGAAACTTATTTCATCTTGAATATTATACTTTAGGCCATTGAGATATCTAGCTACTCTTTCTTCCTCATCCTCCTCATGCTTTGTTCTTATACTTAGCCTATAGAATTCTTCAGTGTATGCTCACACATCTTGTTCTTTTTGCCTAAGATTTTGTAATATTTTAAGTAATTGAACATTATAATCACAAGGAAGGAACTTACCTTTCAATTTTGTCTTCATTCTCTCCCAAGAAGTGATCTTGTTCTTTCCTTTTCTCTCCCTTTCATCTTACACAAAGTTTCACCACAACAAAGCATGTCCTTTCAATTTGATTTTTTCCTTCTTCACTTTGTGTTATTCATCAATCTCCTCACTCTCAAAGTAGTTCTCCAAAGCCCCTATCCAATCCAAGATCTCTTCTCCATCTATTTTTCCCCCATACATAGGCACATCCATTTTTCTATGTCCATCTTTCTTCACAGCCTTCAAAATCTTCATCATCCTTACATCATTTGGATCCGTCTCTTCCTCTTCACTGGAAGTCTCTTCTTCTTCAGTATCACTCTCATCCATATCCATTCCAGTTTTTTATTTCAATGCAACCATCTCTCTTCTCAAGGCTTCTATTTCTTTAGCCTTCTCATCAATCTTCCTTGCAACTATGCTTCCTTTAGGAGGCATCTTGACAATATTGCCTCTTCACCTTCCAACCTACAAAATCCAACCAAATCACCAACAAGAGATTTAATAACTGAGATCTGATACCACCTAATGCAAGCAAGGTGGTTAAAACTCCCTATCCCACTCAAAATGACCAATCTCAATCAGAAACAACTTCTTACAACACAAGTCTCTCAATTTGACTCAAACTCTCTCCTTAAGGCATGTAGCCCTCAAGACTCAACTTTTGGTGATATCTTTTGGAGAAGTCTATACAGAGGAAAAATCAACATCAAATGAGACTCACCTTAGGGTCTAACAACACTTACCAAAATATTTTTCAAGCTTTCTTTGAGAAAATCTTGCCAACCAATAGACTGCCCCTGTCCTAAAATCACCAATCAGCCCTCTTTTACAAAGTAGGTACCTCCAAATCACTAAGTCTCCACCCAAACTTAATGGACAGTCTTTAGTTGTGTATCAAAATGATAGAATCTTCCATAATTTTTTATATTTTTTACTTCTAAACCACTATTCCATGAAACCCTCACTCTACATGCAAAACATCAAGGGTTTATTGAAACTCACATATCCTAGGCTTGTTTGACTCAAAATTTCCTCCAACACATCTCTATGACCTTGCACAAACTCAATCCAATCTTACTTAGATAGTAGCAACAACATTTTGACAAAACCATTCCTTAACCCACCATTTTGACATGAAAAATACCCTTGTTCAGCCCTAGCGCACCACTCTAATTGTAACCACTTTCCTTTCTCTGGTTCCAAAACATAGAAACACCTACCCTACTATTAGATATGTCATTCCACTAAGCAACAAATGAGGATAGTAGGTGGAATGACTAATATTCCATATTTACACCAATTATAAACCCTTAACTCTGTATTTACAGGGTTCCTTCAGAAATGTGAAGAGACATCCAACAAATTTCAATGAAAGACTCTAAAACTATATTAAATTGAGAGTTAAGACATACCACCATGAAATACAAATGAATTTAGAACATGTTCAAGACTGTACGGGCCGTACAAAAGGAGAAAAGTTCAAAAAAATAGAGAAGTTGCAAAAAAATGGGCGTTGTATTATATGAAATCTTCCAAACAACCTTCAACAACCTCTTGTTTGAGCCTTTGGAGGCTTTAAATACATTTTCCAATCAATTTCTAACTGCCCAATATCTATAACCACCTTTCAAATTCTATGACCTTTCAAATTCCTAGAAAGTTGCATTTTTTGGCAATTTTGCACTTACAACATTTACATCGTTTTGCAACCTTTGCTAATTTAACACCTAAGACTCAAAACCAAACAAATACATTATAAATGGTCTTTTAGACCATATTTGACCCCAAAAAATGACCCTACTCAAGAGAATTAACATTTCACCAACCCTAACCTCTTTTGTCAATCTTGACAATTCTTTAGCATGATTTTGCAACATCTACAACATAGACTCAAAAAAATCAAGGGTGATCAATTACATTAAGGATGGTCTCATTAGACCTTATTAAGACTCAAAACACAACAAATAATAAAGCTTACTTAATAAAAACCTTACTTGACCATTGTGGACCAAAGGTGCTCCTGCACCAAGGGTTTCATCAGTTGAATCATTTTCCTCATCTTCTAGGGAACAACTGATTTCCTTAGAATAGAAACCTCTTTAGAACTTATCTCTTTTTTTACTATCATCTAATACTTTATAAGAACATTTAGATTCAAAATGACCAATCCTTCCAGAATTGAAACACTTTAAAGGTAACTTAACTTTGTATTTTCTAGTGGCCTTCTTCAATATTCTTAAAAAGTTTTCTTCAACCTCATCATAGTCATCATCTTGATCAATTGCTTCATAATCTATCTTTTTGCTGGTTTTGAATGATGCTTCCTTCTTTCAAACATATTTGTCAAATTCTCTCATTTTAAAGGTTGTGAGAGCACCAAACATTTCATCTATTGTATATTGATCCAAGTCCTTAGATTATTCAATAGAAAATTCCTTATGAGTATAAGATTTAGGGAGAGATCTTAGAACCTTTGTCATAATATCACCTGCTTTCACTTCTCAACCAAGACCTCTAATTCCAGTAACAGCTTCATCCAGTCAGAGCATATAACTAGCAATGTATTCATCCTTTATCATCCTTAGTGTCTCAAATCTACTCTTGAAAATTTTCATCCTAGCTTTCTTTACTCTATTGTATCCTTCATATATACTACTAAGTTTTCCCCATGCATGTTTAGCAGAACTACAATTCATCACCTTCAAAAATTTTGAATCAACTAACCCACACAAGATAGAATTCTTAGCCTTGAAATTGTTCTCATATAATTTGATATCAATTGGATCTATAAGAGGAGCAATAGGAATAGTATAACCATCCTTGATAAATTTCCAAACACCAAACCCTAGAGAGTTTAGATGGCCTTCCATTCTCAAATTCCAAAAGGTGTAATTTTTCCCATCAAACCTAGGACCTTTGTAAGCTTCATCATGTGCCATCCCATACCATTTCTTAAGTGATTAATCTTCTTTATATGAACTTGGCTCTTATACAAATTGTTGAACACGCTTGGATACTAAGAGGGGGGGTGGTGAAATAGTATCTACAACAACTTAAATATTTTTAGACCATAAACCCTTCAACAATAAGAAAAATAAAACTATTGAAAAGATCAGAAACCCTTAACTAGTTTTGTTGCAAATATTCAAATCAACAAGGAAAGATAAGACAATGAACAAACATGCATGATATAACATAGGATTTATGTGGAAAACCCAAGAAGGGAAAAAGCACAGTGATAGTTAACTCACAATACATGAAGCTCACTACTTAAAAAAATTGTAATGTTGTTTAAGGATCACTGCCTATGGAATTGTAGACTAAGGTGCACAAACTTAGGGAAAGATACAAGGGAATTACAGTACTAAGGTGCACAACCCCAGGGAAAGATTCAAATTACAAGGACTTGATGAGATTCACTATGTAGAAGTAGGATACATGAAGATTTAGGAATGACAACATTTGTCAACAATACACTTTGCTGACTAAGGAGTTAAAGCTCATTTCCCTTTTCTTTTCACAACTTACTTCTTCAATTCATCTTCACACATCTCCACTAACTTACACTCCTCTTGCAATTGAAATTTTCTTGCATTTATGTCCTTCGCAAGATCTCAAAACATCAATTAGGTTGGCCAAAAAGAATACAAACAATGATTTCAACAAGTTGGCCACAAAAACATAATTTGGTCCTATCTAGAAGATAGAGAGGATAAAAAAAATATTATTACATCTTCCAACGTGATACCAGACAACTTGCATGTTGGCACAGATCAACCCAATTCAACAAGGAAATGTGTAGATTAAACATGAATCACAATACCAGTCAGCCCAAAAACACTTCAATTGAATTTACTCAATGTGGTTCTCAACAAGATAAGTCAGGACCCAAATACATCTCAACACAACTTCATATGTTGGCACAAATCCCCAACCACTAAGTGCAAGCAAGAGAACAAGCCATGTCGACTAGATATACATAAATTTCCCTAAAGACTGACTCAATACAATATGTAGCACCAAAGAGATCAATAATTGACTTGCGTATGGACCAAAAGGAGAAGTTCCATGAACATCCAAAAACACTCCAAACACTTCTTTCACACTTACATGTCACAAACATCCACCACAAATCAAACACATACAAAGTACTTCATCCCAGAGGCATAAAATGCACAACCAAGAGATGAAACATCAAGAACCAACTTGCAAACAACATCAACACATGAAAACAAAATTGAGACACTGTACAAGCACTCAAAGAATCTCCACCAACCTGCATGAGCAGAAACATCAAAGAAAATTTAAATGTGTAGTACATTTTCCATACTAGTTTAGACAACCAACAAAACTACCAATACACTACAAATACCTAAAAAGTCCTAAGAAACATAGGTGACCGAAAAATATAGGACTGTACCATCCACAAAGCACAAACATTGAATCAAAAATCACAAGTCCATATCTTCAACAGTGGAGGAATGTGGAGAATTCTCCCAAATAGTCTTCCAAGTAACATTCTATAACAGAACCTTTCAACAACACATACTTCCACATGGACAACAAGAGAGAGCATATAACATATTGGATACCATAAACATCATCTCTCCACCATTAACATTACTTCTAATCCTCATCTTAATATATCATCTTGATATTATCACTTCTTACAACAACCATACTCAATGCTACTTTACTTTTCAACAAAAAGGCATGACATCTAGCCATGAACATTATCAACACATTCAAAAAATGAATGAATATATCCAATCATGAACATTAGCAACTCTATTATTATCATGACATCAATGAAAAACCTAATTGAGTGTTGACATCAATGGAAACCAATGCCAACAACAATCCTACCAACATATGCAACAATCTCTCCAAGTATTGACAACCAATGGCAACAAAGTCACCAAGTGTTGAAATTAATGATTACTAATGCCAACATGATGTGCATATGAAGACATCATTAATTTGATTCCATCACATGTGTAGAGGAAATTTCCTTAAATGTTGTCTTGATTTGAATTTAAAAAAAAATGGTGTTTGTGTTTTGTTTAAGTTGTATAAATAGTGAGCATGAGAATAACATTATACCTTGCAAAGTGAATGATGCATATGGGTTACCCTATTGTAGGAAGTTGTTTGACATATATTTCACTTAATTTTTATAGATTTTGGACTCATTTACCTTTGAGTATATAAAGTACACCCTTTAGTGTTTTTGATTAAGCTTAGATAATACCTTTTGACCATTGTTATTTATAGTGGATTAATGGATGATTAGGCCCAAGAAGTTACACTGTACTTCTAAGTTGATGAGATAGAGCTCACTATGGCTAATAATTTTCCTCTATTATAAGGGGTCTATAGGTGGTCCATGACCTTGTATTCCTTTGCTTGGTAGATAATATATTGGTGATACCATAAGAAATTGATAGACATACATGAATAAAAATGGTTTTTAATGCAAATTCATATAATAAACTAGTAAACATCCTTTACATCCACACTTAAACCCATGTTGTTGTTGTTTTAGATAGATATTCTTTTGAGAATTAATTGAATAAAATCTGAGTCTAATATTCAACCATTTCAAGTCTAAATCCAACTCTTTCTAATAAATCCATTACCCATTACTCTTATACTAATCTCATTTTTCCTCTATTCCAATTAATCATCCTCTAACCTCCTCATCCTAATCCATAATCAGAATAATGACATATACCAACCATAATCAATCCACTGATCCAATTTCCATTCTCATCCTAATCCACATCTTGCTTATTTAATCATCTATCCTATTCAAATCCTTTAGACCTTAGGATATTATAAATATCAAGAGAACCCAATCTAACTTATCCATACTCATCCAAACCACTCTAATCTCACCCATCCTAATCAAATAAAAACCATTTTAATTCAACCATCCTAAGCTAGATGTAACTAGTTATAATCAAGTCCATCCAAATATCCCCCATTCATTCATCATAATCCCAGTCCAATCCAAAATAAATCAATCCAAATCTTATCACTCCCTATTATCCCAATCCTAGTCATCATCAAATCACCTTGGATCGAATTATTTTATCCTAATTATTAATCCCACAAGACCAATTGTAAAATATTGTTTAATCTAATGCCAATCCAAAATTCTCATCCTTGAAATCGATTATCATCCAATATAGCACTAATTCCTAAGCCCCGAAGGCAAATTTCAAATTGGATTATCCAAAATCCAAATAATCTAAAATATAAAACATTTAGATTGTTATAAAACCTTTTCCCCTAAGTGAAAATAAAGTTATGAAAGCATTAAAAGGAAATAAAATAAAGGATAATATGATACTTTGATTACAAAGGAGATTAGTGAATAATATCCATAAAAAATCTTTTAAAAGAGAGGAATAATTATATTTATTAAAAAATAATTAAAGACAACGTTTGTGAAATGGTTTGAAAACCACCCCTCAAGTATTATATAAATTTTGTATGTGAGACTTGGAAAGGGTTATGTATGTCACTCAAGGAAGAATAAAGGGGCTTGTTGCACTATGTATATAAGAGAAGGGGCACACAAGTATGTCCAACTTGGGGTACAAAGTACACCTAGGACTGTGGCTAGAGATTTTTTGTGAGAAGGCATAGTGTGAATAGGGACACATTTTGTTGCAAGTAGGCACATATTGTGTTTTTAAACAAGTTCTCCAAAGTGTTCCATAAATATGAGGGTCGATACCACTAAAATATTTCTCAGGTGAGTGATATTTTCAAGTGCTATGGTTTAGATAAGTACCAAACTTATTATTATTCATAGATATTTTTTATTACAAATGAGATGAAGTGATTTAATTACATTTTGTAAAGATGTTATTTGTTCTTTTTCTTATCATTTTCATATTTTTGGATGTCAATTTCGAGATGGTGTTCTTAATGTGCTTAAGTCTTAATCTAGTTAATATTAATAAATAAACATTTTTATTCCTTTGTATCTAAATTATAAATATACTTTATCATATTTAAAATAATACCAATAGCTCTATTGGAATATAAAATTAACTTCAAATGATATATTAAACTATCCAATTTTATACTTAGGGAAAAGTAGCATTACATTTTTGTATTAGAGCCAAATGATCAGACCTTCCTATCTTTAATTTTTCTTTTATATTTTAGAATTTAATATTAACTAGTCTTTAAAATGCTCTTTGTGTATATCTAGCATTATATGCTTGTTGTAACATTTGAGTAATGAGACTTGATTTTATACGACCTAACTTATAACCTTTTTCCACATGTTAATTTTTTCTATACTTATACATTGACATTGTTGAACAAGATCATATATATGTGTTCATATTCATATTTAAAATCTTGTCTAAATTTAACATTGCTTTCGAAACTCTCTATTTATACTTAGACTCAACTTATGACACTATATCCATAACTTATTAAATAATATTTCTATATAAACATTCAAATACTAAATCCATAATCTTCTTAATTATTATAAATTACCAATATTTTAAAGATATAAATCATATTTCTCTCTCTCTTGAAATCTATATCCTCCTTTATATCCTTTAACACCATCAGAATCCACTTGTTATTCACATTCTATTGTATATCAGATGTGGTCATTGATGCCATGCCTTCTTGTCGACCAGCATGGACTATGGATCATCCTCACTGCTTTGTATCCAAAGATTTATACAAGAGTATACAGACAAACGAACCCTCATTTAGGGAACATAATTATACAGGTTGAGACCTCTTGTGTCAAGGGCCATAGCTCGAAAGCATTAGATCCTATTTGTGAGTTGTCACATGCACTACAAAGAGGCAGTTTTTTGGTAAGCTTCATTACGTCAGACTAACATGCACCACCTGTTTCTTTGCCTCATGACATTCCATCAATGGCTTTTGTCTTATCTGTGGGGTGGAAGAGTGGTCATGTCGTCTAAGTTTATAGTGGAGAGTATGGTCATGGCTGTGGACAAGTAGAGAGTATCACACATTCCTACTGTGAATACTATTTGCTCGTTGATATGATTAGACATGTTTGAGGACAGACAATGAGCATGATATAAGAAGCTTCGTAGTTGGAGGCAATATTCCAATACTATATCACAAAATGCATTTCATATAATGCTTTCAGTTTTTTGTAATTATTATAAGTAACCATTAATGTCAATGACACGATAGAGGGTTGCCTCAATTGGACTTCAAATGACTGCAGAAGGTTAATCGGAAGTTCATATAAATTTCAAATTAATAACGGTTTGTATTATTATTATTATTATTATTTGGCAACCAAGCCAAGACACAATGGAGTGGGGTTTGTGAACAAGCATAGGGTGACCTACAATAAGGATAATGGGAAGATTTCATTTGAATTATTGTATGATGTTGAAGCCAAATTTCCAATTATCCTTGAGTTACCAATCTATAGTTTTCTACAAAAAATTGAAGGGGAAAAAGAAAGTACCATCTCCCAAAGAATACATGAGTTGGAAGAATTGGAAGAAGCCACATGTGAGGGCTTCCCATGAGAAAAAAATGTTGAGACAACAAAAATTGAAGTACCTCTTTGATAAGAAGGTTGCCATGAGGGACTTTTAGATTGGGGATCTTGTTCTCATGTGGATTTATAGATTATAAAATAAGGGAAAGCATAGAAAGCTTGATGCCTATAGGTTGGTCCCTTTCAAGTTGTTGAATGTTGTGGTCTAGGAACGTTCTACCTCAAGATTCTAGATGGAGATTACATAGATTTTCTAGTTTGTGGTCAACACCTTAAGAATTATTTTTCTTGAGGGTAAGGTTATTGGAACCTTTGTAGCATAAGTTATTTTTGTTTTGTTTTTTGTCTTGTATATATGCCTATTGTCTATTGAGAGTCAACCTTGTTTTGTTTTTCTCATTTTTTGGTATACTTGGAGATCTGGATTCTCAATATTCCCACAAGAGACACAAACCCCCACCTAGAGCCAATATCGACACCTTTCTTTTTAATGTTCTTTTTCCTTGCCTACCCTATGATAGTAGTTGATCTAAGAAAATTATTCTAGATGGTCCTTTACCAAATTTCTAGGCATATTTAGAAAGAGAATAAAGAATTAGGACTAGTTTCCTTTTGTAGTTTTGTGAAATTTTCCAAGGGGTGAAAGTTATGTCTTTGTAGATTTTATCCTTCCATCTAGCCCAAGTTTTGATGAATCACATTTTATCACAAGTGTAATTAAATTCAAAATCAACTTAAGTCTTTGCAAGTGTATACTTTTCCCATTCATCTAAACTTCCACTTCAAATTTCTTTATTTGGTTCATATGGATTTTCCTACATGATGTAGTTGGAATCCAAACCTTTATAGAAAGAAAAATGTGAATTTTGGTTGGAAGTGAAATTATCATAGGAATATATAGAAGTATATTTTCCACAAGTTCATGTTGAATCCCCTTGACCTGATTGAAAGTGAAAATACTAAGGATATATTTGCATCAATGAGTTGTTGAACTATTCCTAGGCTAGATAATTATGGATGTTTCTTGATGATGCACCTTTGAACATGAAAAAGGTAAAATTAAACACTAATAAAGCTAAAATTATTTGAATAGGAACTTAATATTAGCATCACTTAATGAAGGCTAATATCTCACATATATTGTTTTATGGGGGAGCTAAAGGTCTACAAGACCTTATGAGATTAGTGATGGCATCTAGATATATCCACTAGGGCCCAAACTTCTACTAGAGCCCACTACTAGTGTTGGCAACATGAGCATGAAAATATATGGTGTTTTCATTGATGGCAAACCCATTGTAGAAGTGATGTTGCATCTATATGTACATAGTCCGAAGTTAGAGAAGTTGGAGAAGACCAAGTGTTTTGGTGAAAATTGCCTAAGTCCCAGACTAGAATAGTAAGTAACAAAGAAACAATGTTGTGGCTTACATTGCTCCATTTGCAGAATCTTATCATGCGGTTCTAAGGTAATAATAGTATTATTGAAGGTATCTATATCTGAAGTTTTAGTGTTTCATGTCTTTTGCAACTAAAGATATTGATACAGTGGGCTTAGTAGAAACAAGAGTTTTGTACAGATCGAGCATATTATGTTGGAAATATTGATGAACAAGGAACCTAATTGAAGTTGCACACTCTTCAATGGATCAACCAAGAAAGACACCATCCACAAGAAAATTGTTGCAATATGAGCATGAAGATTGATGATTGATCAAATGATGATCTATTGATGATATCTAAAATACTTTACAAATATACAAGCACCTTCTATATATAGGAAAGGTGTGATGAGGTAGGATAACTACCCTTGATACAAACATTAAATGCCTAATGTAAATAATAAGTGCATGAGATAATGCATGGGAAAACTATTAAATTCCTAGATGACTAAAAGTAAATAATGAGATATGTCCCCATTATAACTAAATTCTAGAAATGACAACTAGGATAAATTAACTCCTAAGTAAACTTATAATGTGAATAGGGCCTCACTAATGACTAGTTAGGAAATAACCCCATTCACACCAACATATTGGAATGCTTCACATTCCACCATGGATGATAATTATGATGTGTGGTTTTGAGGTAGTATTTTAGGATGTTAGAAGTGTATGCACTCCAAGTGGCAAGTGATTTGGTGGTCCACGTGTCAAGTTATGGATGAACAATTGGTTCATTCAATTGTTGCTTCACTAGTTTTGTTGTGAGGTGTTGACCTAAGGGTTTTGGGGTCGTACAAAGTTGAATTATGAAAGGAGAAAAATCATGGGAGCAATTATAGGTCATGTCAACCTATTTTGGTTTCTTGTACAAGGTATGTGGGCTGGAGTTTTGAACCAACAAGTTATGGTGCTACATGTTTCATCTAATTAGGCCAACCTAATTGATGATATGTTTGTTTGTGGAAGATGTATGTACATATAGAAGGTTGATTTAGCATGTGAAGATGATATATAGAGATTGTGTGTGAGATGTGATGTAGAGTGAAGTGTGAAAGGTGATAGTGGTGAAGTATGAAGTGTGTAAAGTCAGTTTTTTGAGCTTAATTAGAACTGTATCTTTAGCATGTTGCAGATGCATTGTTAGCAATTCAAAATCTAATAGTGAGTCATTCTTCTACTCTCTTTTCTATTATGGATGGTGAGTCCCTTTTGGGCGTTGAGCCCTTGGTGGTGAGCCTTTCTTTCTTGATAGTGGGTTGTAATCACGTAATCCATTTTAACCGATTTATGACATATTTTAAGCTAATACTCATCATGGTTTTCCCTTTCAAAGGTTTTCCACATAAATCTAGTGTTCTTATTGTTTGAATGTTGTGATGCATGCTTTAGTGGTACTTTTAAAACTTTGCAAGGACAAATAGAGATGCTTTGAATGCATGTTTGGGAGTGTTGAGTTGTGGGAATTTAGAATTGAATATTGATTCACCTTGCCTTTTATTAGAGTGTTCAACAACTTGTCCAATTTTTACATACCCAATAGCAATATGATCTCCCTATGTGGGATCCAGGAAGTTCTCATGCGTGATCTCTCGGTCAAAGGAGCATCACATCTTGGCGGGGTTGAATTTTTTTGGTGTAGAAAAGATGATTCTCTTTGAGGCAACCATTAATTCTGTGACCGCCAGCTAACGCCCAGAACTTCGCAATTCCACACTTGAAGCATAAGGAAAAACGACAATTTTTTGAGAGCACGGCATCAAAGATACAACATCAACATGTCATACTTGCACAATGGTAACACAGAGGTGTCACATAAAACACCAGCGACACAATGAAAACAACAAAGGGTCTCCACCATTGCATAGAAAGGTGGAAAAAGTGGAAAATATGGCGGGATATATTCAACCAAGAACAAAGGAGAGAAAATATCAACACGATGATCCAGTACAACCTGATCACATTGTCTCACAGCAGGCTCAAAAAATGGGATGAGAGGTGTGTCCTCAAATCCACATCTAAAATAGCAACAACCAAGCACAAGGAAAAACATTCACTAAATAATCCTAAACCAAGAGATACAAACTCTCCACTTATTGGAATGATGACAGTCACTTCCAGACAATCCACAGGCCTTCCAAGATGTCTCACCACAATGTAACATCCCATAAATGGAAAGAAATTGCAACACAACACCTCAATACCTATGAGGAATGTTTCAAACACTGAAAAGAACAACTATGAAGGTTTACAACCTTCCCAAAACTTCACAAGACAAGGTGCCCAATCTCCCTAACCCTAGGTTTTCCAAAAAGCTAACTTTTGTTATTCGTGTTCTAAAGTTTTCAGGCCATGGACTTTTTTTTCCTTATTTACCCTTTTGAAGTCCTTGTTGTTATCTTATAAGTCTTTTACACCTAAAGTTTATTTTCAAGATTACGCCCGGGTTCGCTGATTTTCCATAACATTTAGCGGTTTCCTAAGTTTATAACTCATGGCACTACTTTCTTTTAAGTTCTTAACTGAGTCGCGGTTTATCAGAGTTTCACTTAACTTTTATGTGTTAGTGACTTAAGGTCTTTCCATAGTCCCATTACTCAGACTTGTCTTGCAAGCAAGTGGGTGGAATAAGAGGTTATCATAACCAATTAATTCAGGTGCTGGTTTGAGTTTTTATTCAAGCAACTGGCGACATGCCGCTCTTTTGGAGATCCAATTTCAGTGGTACAATTTGGGGAATGTCCTAATCATATTAAAGAGCATACATATTTTAAAGCAATTTCCTTCTTTCAAAAATAGGGAGTTGAGTATTTCATAAATGCAGTACATGCAGATGTGATGGCAACTTAAATGCGAGGTGGTGGGAGATTTGTACCTATGTTTACATATTATTTTTCATATCCATCTTTCTCATTATTTCAGTATGTTCATCTCCCCGAAGGTTAAGAACTTATGTAGACTGCTATAGGGAACTGCCTATTGAATGTGAGAGACACATACATCAAACCTTTGGTTGAAATTGTGGGAGCACTTGGAAAGCGAAGGGGTTTTTGCATTAAATGAGAAGCTTGTGGTAAGTGGTTTATCTAATGTTGGTGGGATACCTAAAGTGGTAGAATGTTTTGAATTTGTGGTTGCCTACGTGAAGAGATACGTTCCTGAAACACAAGAAATTAGAGCAATGGACGGGTCATTGGTTATCAAGGTCACTCCTAAAGCCATGTCTCAAGCTCTTGGTCTCCCGATGAGACACCATTTGAAAATGTTTATTTGCAATTGCTTGTGAATTAACAAAGAAAAAAGAAAGATTGGTGTAAAAATTCAATGGCTAAAACTTGGTTGAAGTTTGAAAGGAAAGGTAAGTCCCAATTACCCCTTAAGCTTAAAAAGACACATTTTAAGGATGAGATTTTTAATTCCATTACTCTATTGCATCATGTCGTTGGTAATGGAGACTCTGAAAGCTTTCAGGACTAGATGTGTTTATTTATTTTGAAAATCTGTGAGGAGGATGCCTTTATTAATTGGGGTGAAATTATATGTCATCATTTGAAAGAGCAATTTTTGAACTATCAGAAGTGCGCCACTTTTCATATGTGCTCCTATCTAATATATCTTGTTGCCAGTTAGAAAAATGTTTGGTCAGGGTTAGAAATGCAGGGTGCACCAGTACCGAGAATGCCTATATACAAATTTGTTTCACAACTCACCAAATGGTTTGGAATGGAAAATTACCGCCGTGTTAATGATGCCTTCTTAATGGATACTTCCAGGAGGCTGGAAGGAAAATTAGAAGTGCGTTTCTCTCTAGACTCTATGTCCTTGGTAATGAGATATGGGAGTTTTTACATTCAATTTGATAAATTTTCTTATTTAAGGATTGGCGGATTTGAGGGCGTTCCATTGAAGTTTCCCAGATACCTAGATGACCTTATTGTGTTTATAGAAGTCTATAGAAAAATGGCTGAGGTAAATGTTAAATATTTGAAAATGGGTAAGAAAGGGTATTATTTTCCATTAGTATTTTCTTCTTTCACATGCAAAAGAAATCAGGTTGCCAAACAGGCCCGTGAGGCCTTGGGACAATTCAATTTTCCTAATTATTTTGGAAGAGCCAGTTTTGATAGTAAAGGTTTCATAAGACATAATTGCAATGGTGGGAGCTCCTATGTGTATATTCCACATATTGAAGATTTCTGGGAGGATCGTGTTAATGAATTTGAGGTTTTCAAAAGAGACAATATGAGGTTAACTCTTAAACAGATTCAGGATTTTGTGCTGCCCCTATGCATCCTAGAAAATGTATTTGAAAATTCAATGATTCTCCATCCTGACTATGGTAATTTGTTGTCAGGGTTTTCCATATGTGTTGATTGGAATAAGGAAGAGTGCTTTGATATTCACGAGTGCTCAATTTCAGTTATTGAGAAGACTTAGGATTGGCTAGCTGGTAAATGGAAGCAGTGTGCGGGGTCTACCCATGGTTCAAAACCTTCAGGTGGAAAGGAGACAAGGTCATCAACTCAAGCCTTGAATGTTACCCTGTCAACAAGAAGACTTGTAGATAAATCATCTGGATCAAATTAGTAGTCAGGGGGAGATGGAGAAAAACTAGAGGATGTGACCAAGTTGAAGTCCACCTATGAACAAAATTTACCCTCTTCCTCTAAGCAAAGTGAAGATTAGGATAAGCTCACAGCTGCAGATTTTGGGAATATTTTCCAAAATATTAACGATGGTAATGTTTTTCCTTCTTTGTTTGAAGATGTACCCATCCCATCTAAAAATCCAGTTAATACTCTTCACAAACAACAATTGCTTATTATCGAAAGTACAAGTGCAATGCAACTACATCTCCAGGTTGGTTGAAAAAGGTGGTGGAAAAGAAGAGAAAATCAATTCCTTCTGCTGTGGTAGAAGTTGATACCATAACCAAACTTCTTCAGGGTTCTGCTAAGCCTAAAAAGGCTATAAAAATGTATAGGATAATAAATGATGAGGTCTTGGGACATCAATTGTTGGAAGTGGCAGACCTAATAGGGGAGCTGAATGAAAATGAAAATAGTGCAAATGATTATAAGATCATTCATGTGGATATGGGACCTGCTACCTTTGAAGGGGATGTATACCATGTCGATTTCTCTGTGGATACTCTAATCAAACGTGCCAAGAGTGAAAGGAAGGAAAACATTAAATTGCAATCTCAAGTACTCGCTCTCAACCAATTTATTTCCTCTTTAATTGCTACTCTTGTTGTTGAAGAAAGCACTAGCCCTTATATTAAGAGCATTGATTCTAAAACTCTGTAACAGGTTAAAAGGAGTATGATCTATTCAAAAGGTGCCAATGAATGGATAGAGATGACCTCCCATAATGCTTTATTATACCTCGGTGAGACTATTCATTTCTATTCAAAAGTTAGTTCAAAGAGGAAGGAATTATTAGTAGAACTGCAGCATATGAGAAAAGAACAAAATAATCTTTTTGTATTGACCAAGGAAGTTACAAATTTGGTTAATCTAGATCCAATTACATTAATTGGGGAGAAAATTGTGAATGATCCCAAAGAAGTTGATCCAAATTGGGCTGATTTTTTGGAATGGCGATTGAGCATATATGATAACCTCATCAAAGAGACTAATACTGCAATGGGGCAATATTTGGATATACTAGTTGGAATCAGAGAAAATTGTCATAATCTAGGTGTAGATATCATGGATGAATTTGGAGAGAAAATTCTAGAATTCAATGAAATCGCTGTGAAATTCAAAGAAACATATAAAGAAGGAATATCTAAAACATCCATAGCTACTTGGGAATCATTCTCTAAACTCAGCAGAATGGAAGTCTATTTGAAGTCCTACAAGACAACATGGGACATAATGGATCAAACTGTAGTTGATGCTGAGAGAAACTTAAACAGATGAACATTACTACAATTATTACCAAGTATTGAGAATACAAAGCGAGGAAGAGGGAAAAGGAAAATTCGCTGGAAACCGAGAAGATCATGGAGGTTGAAGATGAAGAGCGTGGAATCATTGAAGAATGATGCTTATCTATTTTTAGCATCAACTTAGTTTAGCTCTTTTTCTTTTTTATTATCTTTAAAAGACTTTATTTTTGCGTTATGTTTAAATGGTTGTCTTCAAGAAACCATTATTGGAAAATCATTTTCAAGACTTTAAATAGTGTGGGGCGGGGAGGGCTCTCTCTCTCTCTCTCTTTGGGCAAACTTTTATTTTCACAAAAGAAAGAATTTTTTTTCCTCTAAAATCTTTTCCTTTCGATATGAATATGCTATGGTGAATTATACAGATACAATCTTTGAATTACAGTGCATAATATTATTTTGTTTCTATGGATATGTTATCAGTGTATGTTTATATTGAAATGGTTATTGGTATGGAATTTCTTGAGCTGTGAAATGTTGATCTGTGAATGAGCATTTTA
>VDFB02113091.1:18708-37998 GCA_007258455.2 Sequoia sempervirens
TGTTGGTTCACGAGTTTGTCACCTAACTCTATATTCTAACACCCATGGAGATGAAAAATGTAAACAACAGTTGAATTAGATATGATGATATTCTATTCTGATTCTCTGCTTTTAAACAAGGTGGCAACTTCCTTATATGATATACTATGAATTTAAATCTGTGTTGATTTTAACCAAAAAGCAAATAAAGGTAATGATTTTAACCAGAAAGCTTTGAAAGGTGTATTCAAACAATATCAATTTCAATAATAATGATCGCAAAACTTTCCAAATATACCATAAAATGCTCATTCACAGATCAACATTTCACAGCTCAAGAAATTCCATACCAATAACCATTTCAATATAAACATACACTGATAACATATCCATAGAAACAAAATAATATTATGCACTGTAATTCAAAGATTGTATCTGTATAATTCACCATAGCATATTCATATCGAAAGGAAAAGATTTTAGAGGAAAAAAAATTCTTTCTTTTGTGAAAATAAAAGTTTGCCCAAAGAGAGAGAGAGAGAGAGCCCTCCCCGCCCCACACTATTTAAAGTCTTGAAAATGATTTTCCAATAATGGTTTCTTGAAGACAACCATTTAAACATAACGCAAAAATAAAGTCTTTTAAAGATAATAAAAAAGAAAAAGAGCTAAACTAAGTTGATGCTAAAAATAGATAAGCATCATTCTTCAATGATTCCACGCTCTTCATCTTCAACCTCCATGATCTTCTCGGTTTCCAGCGAATTTTCCTTTTCCCTCTTCCTCGCTTTGTATTCTCAATACTTGGTAATAATTGTAGTAATGTTCATCTGTTTAAGTTTCTCTCAGCATCAACTACAGTTTGATCCATTATGTCCCATGTTGTCTTGTAGGACTTCAAATAGACTTCCATTCTGCTGAGTTTAGAGAATGATTCCCAAGTAGCTATGGATGTTTTAGATATTCCTTCTTTATATGTTTCTTTGAATTTCACAGCGATTTCATTGAATTCTAGAATTTTCTCTCCAAATTCATCCATGATATCTACACCTAGATTATGACAATTTTCTCTGATTCCAACTAGTATATCCAAATATTGCCCCATTGCAGTATTAGTCTCTTTGATGAGGTTATCATATATGCTCAATCGCCATTCCAAAAAATCAGCCCAATTTGGATCAACTTCTTTGGGATCATTCACAATTTTCTCCCCAATTAATGTAATTGGATCTAGATTAACCAAATTTGTAACTTCCTTGGTCAATACAAAAAGATTATTTTGTTCTTTTCTCATATGCTGCAGTTCTACTAATAATTCCTTCCTCTTTGAACTAACTTTTGAATAGAAATGAATAGTCTCACCGAGGTATAATAAAGCATTATGGGAGGTCATCTCTATCCATTCATTGGCACCTTTTGAATAGATCATACTCCTTTTAACCTGTTACAGAGTTTTAGAATCAATGCTCTTAATATAAGGGCTAGTGCTTTCTTCAACAACAAGAGTAGCAATTAAAGAGGAAATAAATTGGTTGAGAGCGAGTACTTGAGATTGCAATTTAATGTTTTCCTTCCTTTCACTCTTGGCACGTTTGATTAGAGTATCCACAGAGAAATCGACATGGTATACATCCCCTTCAAAGGTAGCAGGTCCCATATCCACATGAATGATCTTATAATCATTTGCACTATTTTCATTTTCATTCAGCTCCCCTATTAGGTCTGCCACTTCCAACAATTGATGTCCCAAGACCTCATCATTTATTATCCTATACATTTTTATAGCCTTTTTAGGCTTAGCAGAACCCTGAAGAAGTTTGGTTATGGTATCAACTTCTACCACAGCAGAAGGAATTGATTTTCTCTTCTTTTCCACCACCTTTTTCAACCAACCTGGAGATGTAGTTGCATTGCACTTGTACTTTCGATAATAAGCAATTGTTGTTTGTGAAGAGTATTAACTGGATTTTTAGATGGGATGGGTACATCTTCAAACAAAGAAGGAAAAACATTACCATCGTTAATATTTTGGAAAATATTCCCAAAATCTGCAGCTGTGAGCTTATCCTAATCTTCACTTTGCTTAGAGGAAGAGGGTAAATTTTGTTCATAGGTGGACTTCAACTTGGTCACATCCTCTAGTTTTTCTCCATCTCCCCCTGACTACTAATTTGATCCAGATGATTTATCTACAAGTCTTCTTGTTGACAGGGTAACATTCAAGGCTTGAGTTGATGACCTTGTCTCCTTTCCACCTGAAGGTTTTGAACCATGGGTAGACCCCGCACACTGCTTCCATTTACCAGCTAGCCAATCCTAAGTCTTCTCAATAACTGAAATTGAGCACTCGTGAATATCAAAGCACTCTTCCTTATTCCAATCAACACATATGGAAAACCCTGACAACAAATTACCATAGTCAGGATGGAGAATCATTGAATTTTCAAATACATTTTCTAGGATGCATAGGGGCAGCACAAAATCCTGAATCTGTTTAAGAGTTAACCTCATATTGTCTCTTTTGAAAACCTCAAATTCATTAACACGATCCTCCCAGAAATCTTCAATATGTGGAATATACACATAGGAGCTCCCACCATTGCAATTATGTCTTATGAAACCTTTACTATCAAAACTGGCTCTTCCAAAATAATTAGGAAAATTGAATTGTCCCAAGGCCTCACGGGCCTGTTTGGCAACCTGATTTCTTTTGCATGTGAAAGAAGAAAATACTAATGGAAAATAATACCCTTTCTTACCCATTTTCAAATATTTAACATTTACCTCAGCCATTTTTCTATAGACTTCTATAAACACAATAAGGTCATCTAGGTATCTGGGAAACTTCAATGGAACGCCCTCAAATCCGCCAATCCTTAAATAAGAAAATTTATCAAATTGAATGTAAAAACTCCCATATCTCATTACCAAGGACATAGAGTCTAGAGAGAAACGCACTTCTAATTTTCCTTCCAGCCTCCTGGAAGTATCCATTAAGAAGGCATCATTAACACGGCGGTAATTTTCCATTCCAAACCATTTGGTGAGTTGTGAAACAAATTTGTATATAGGCATTCTCGGTACTGGTGCACCCTGCATTTCTAACCCTGACCAAACATTTTTCTAACTGGCAACAAGATATATTAGATAGGAGCACATATGAAAAGTGGCGCACTTCTGATAGTTCAAAAATTGCTCTTTCAAATGATGACATATAATTTCACCCCAATTAATAAAGGCATCCTCCTCACAGATTTTCAAAATAAATAAACACATCTAGTCCTGAAAGCTTTCAGAGTCTCCATTACCAACGACATGATGCAATAGAGTAATGGAATTAAAAATCTCATCCTTAAAATGTGTCTTTTTAAGCTTAAGGGGTAATTGGGACTTACCTTTCCTTTCAAACTTCAACCAAGTTTTAGCCATTGAATTTTTACACCACCTTTCTTTTCTTTTGGAAGAATTCATTAGCAATTGCAACAAACATTTTCTCAAATGATAGGTCCACTAGGAGACAAGAGCTTGGAGATGTACTCAGAGTGACCTTGATAACCAATGACCCGCCCACTACTCTTCTTAATTTCTTGTATTTTAGGAATGTACCTCTTGTGCGTAAACTACAAAGTTCAAAACAATATACCACTTTAGGCACTCTGCACCAAAGATTAGCCAAACCAGCCACCACAAGTCTCTCATTCAACACGAAACTCCTTCACTTCCAAGTGCTCCTACAATTCTCTCCTCAAATCCAAAGGTTTGATGTATGTGTCTCTCACATTCAATAGGCAGTTCCCTATAGCAGTCTACATAAGTTCTTAACCTTCGGGGAGATGAACATACTGAAATAATGAGAAAGATGGATATGAAAAATAATATGTAAACATAGGTACAAATCTCCCACCACCTCGCATTTAAGTTGCCATCACATCTTCATGTACCACATTTATGAAATACTCAACTCCCTATTTTTGAAAGAAGGAAATTGCTTTAAAATATGTATGCTCTTTAATATGATTAGACATCTCCAGATTGTACGGTGCCTTGAAATGAGCGAAAAAGAAGGCATGTCGCTAGGTCACTTGGATTGGTAACTTGGTAACCAAAATCTAAAATTGATTGGTTATGGTAACCTCTGATTCCACAACTTGCTTGAAGACAGTGCAGGGGTGGACTATGGCAAGACCTAAGTCTCTAACACATAAAGTTACAAAACTTGATAAACCAACGAACAGGTTGGTGAACTTAAAGAAAGTAGTGCCAAGGAATTATAAAACTTAGGAAACCCTAACAAAGGTTATGAAAATCGAGAACTGCACCTTTGAAAGATAAACTTTAGGTAAAGACTTATAAGATAACAACAAGGACTTCAAAAGGGTAAATAAGGAAAAAAAAGTCCATGGCCTGAAAACTTTAGAACACGAATAACAAAAGTTAGCTTTTTGGAAAACCTAGGGTTAGGGAGATTGGGCACCTTGTCTTGTGAAGTTTTGGGAAGGTTGTAAACCTTCATAGTTGTTCTTTTCAGTGTTTGAAACATTCCTCATAGGTATTGAGGTGTTGTGTTGCAATTTCTTTCCATTTATGGGATGTTACATTGTGGTGAGACATCTTGGAAGGCCTGTGGATTGTCTGGAAGTGACTGTCATCATTCCAATAAGTGGAGAGTTTGTATCTCTTGGTTTAGGATTATTTAGTGAATGTTTTTCCTTGTGTTGGTTGGTTAAGTTATTTTAGATGTGGATTTGGAGGATGATTTATCTCCCATCCTATTTTTGAGCTCTCTCCAAGGCTGTGAGACAATGTGCATCTAGGCTGTAATTGGATCATTGTGCTGATATTTTTCTTTCTCTCCCCTCGTTCTTCGGGAATATATCCCAGCCAAGTGGTTATTATTCTTCCACTTTTTCCACCTTTCTTATGCAATGGTGAGGACTTTGTTGTTGTTGTTTATATCAGGTCATGGTGTTTTATGTGACTTGTGCAATATCATTGTGCAAGTATGACATAGTTGATGTTGTGCATCTTTGATGTTGTGTTTCAAAAAAAAATTGTTCTAGCAAGTTTTTCCCTTATGCTTCAAGTGTGGAACGCTCAGTAGTTATGGTGGTCATTAAGAATTAATGGCTGCCTCCAAAGAGACTATCTTTTTTCACTTTTACCTCCTAAAAAAATCTCAACCCTACAAGATGTGATGCCTTGGATCGAGATCAACATGTAGTATGATAGAGATCATATTATATTAAGTATAAAAATTGACAAGTTGTTGAACACCGTGAATATTGAAAGCGGTGAACTAATATTCACTCAAATTCATTAACTTCATCAAATTTAAACATGCATTCAAAGCATCTCATTTAACTTGCAAAAATGGAAAGGGACAATTAAAGCATGCATCACAACATTCAACACAAGAACACTAGATTTATGTGGAAAACCTTTGAAAGGGAAAAACCATGATGAGTATTAGCTTAAAATATGTCATATAACTGTTAATGGATTACGATTATAAACCTATCAAGAAAGAAGGCTCACCACCAAGGGCTCATTGCCCAAAGGACTCTACTATCCATAACATAAGAGAAAAGGCAACGACTCACTATTAGATTTTGAATTGCTAACAATGCATCTGCAACATGCTAAAGATACAGTTCTAATTAAGCTCAAAAAACTGACTTTACACACTTCATACTTCACCACTATCACCTTTCACACTTCACTCTACATCACATCTCACACACAATCTCTATATATCATCTTCACATGCTAAATCAACCTTCTATATGTACATACATCTTCCACAAACAAACATATCATCAATTAGGTTGGCCTAATTAGATGAAACATGTAGCACCATAACTTGTTGGTTCAAAACTCCAGCCCACATACCTTGTACAAGAAACCAAAATAGGTTGACATGACCTATAATTGCTCCCATGATTTTTCTCCTTTCATAATTCAACTTTGTACGACCCCAAAACCCTTAGGTCAACACCTCACAACAAAACTAGTGAAGCAACAATTGAATGAACCAATTGTTCATCCATAACTTGACACGTGGACCACCAAATCACTTGCCACTTGGAGTGCATACACTTCTAACATCCTAAAATACTACCTCAAAACCACACATCATAATTATCATCCATGGTGGAATGTGAAGCATTCCAATATTGGTGTACATTTCCTAACTAGTCATTAGTGAGGACCTATTCACATTATAAGTTTACTTATGAGTCAAGTTATCCTAGATGTCGTTTCTAGAAGTTAGTTATAATGAGGCCATGTCTCATTATTTACTTTTAGTTATCTAGAAATTTAATAGTTTTCCTATGCATTATCTCATGCATTTATTATTTGTATTACGCACTTAATGTTTGTATTAAGGGTAGTTACCATCCCTTATCACATTTGCCTATATATACAAGGTGTTTGTACATTATAATTTATCTCATGAAATCTTGATCAATTAAATATCATCAATAGATTATCATTTGATCAATCTCAATCTTCTTCGTGCTCATGTTGTAACACTTTATTGTGGATGGTATCTTTCATGGTTGATCCTTTGAAGAGTGTGCAACTTTAATTGGGTTCATTATTCATCAATTTTTCCAACATAATATGCCTGACCAGACAACTTTGTTTCCTACTAAGCCCAATGTAACAATATCTTTAGTTGCAAAAGACATGAAACCCTAAAACCTCAAATATAGATACCTTCAATATAAACCATTATTACCTTAGAACCGCATGATAAGATTTTGCAAAGCGGAGCAATGCAAACGACAAAATTTTTTCTTTGTTACTTACTATTCTAGTCTAGGACTTAGGTAATTTTCAACAAAACACTTGGTCTTCTCTGGACTACTCCAAACAATGTGCATACATATGTCCAATCACTTCTACAATAGGTTTCCATCAATGAAAACACCATACACTATCATGCTCATGTTGCCACTATTATGGTCTTGGTAGAATTTTGGGACCTTGGTGGATATATCTAGATGCCATCACTAATCTCATAAGGTCTTGTAGAACTTTAGCTCCCCCATATAACAATATATGTGAGATATTAGCCTTCATTAAGTGATGCTAATATTAAGTTCCTATTCAAATCATTTTAGCTTTATTAGTGTTTAATTTTACCTTTTTCATGTTCAAAGGTGCATCAAGAAACATCCATAATTATCTAGCCTAGGAATAGTTCAACAACTCATTCATGCAAATATATCCTTAGTATTTTCACTTTCAATCAGGTCAAGGGGATTCAACATGAACATGTGGAAAATATACTTCTATATATTCCTATGATAATTTCACTTCCAACCAAAATTCACATTTTTCTTTCTATAAAGGTTTGGATTCCAACTACATCATGTAGGAAAATCCATATGAACCAAATAAAGAAATTTGAAGTGGAAGTTTAGATGAATGGAAAAAGTATACACTTGCAAAGACTTAAGTTGATTTTGAATTTAATTACACTTGTGATAAAATGTGGTTCATCAAAACTTGGGCTAGATGGAAGGATAAAATCTACAAAGACATAACTTTCACCCCTTGGAAAATTTCACAAAACTACAAAAGGCAAATAGTCCTAATTTTTTATTCTCTTTCTAAATATGCCTAGAAATTTGGTAAAGGACCATCTAGAATAAATTTCTTAGATCAACTACTATCATAGGGTAGGCAAGGAAAAAGAACATTAAAAATAAAGGTGTCAATATTGGCTCTAGGTGGGGGTTTGTGTCTCTTGTGGGAATATTGAGAATCCAAATCTCCAAGTATACCAAAAAATGAGAAAAACAAAACAAGGTTGACTCTCAATAGACAATAGGCATATATACAAGACAAAAAACAAAACAAAAATAACTTATGCTACAAAGGTTCCAATAACCTTACCCTCAAGAAAAATAATTCTTAAGGTGTTGACCACAAACTAGAAAATCTATGTAATCTCCATCTAGAATCTTGAGGTAGAACGTTCCTAGACCACAACATTCAACAACTTGAAAGGGACCAACCTATAGGCATCAAGCTTTCTATGCTTTCCCTTATTTTATAATCTATAAATCCACATGAGAACAAGATCCCCAATCTAAAAGTCCCTCATGGCAACCTTCTTATCAAAGAGGTACTTCAATTTTTGTTGTCTCAACATTTTTTTCTCATGGGAAGCCCTCACATGTGGCTTCTTCCAATTCTTCCAACTCATGTATTCTTTGGGAGATGGTACTTTCTTTTTCCCCTTCAATTTTTTGTAGAAAACTATAGATTGGTAACTCAAGGATAATTGGAAATTTGGCTTCAACATCATACAATAATTCAAATGAAATCTTCCCATAACCTTCATGTAGGTCACCCTATGCTTGCTCACAAACCCCACTGCATTGTATGTCTTGGCTTGTTGCCATAATAATAATATAATACAAACCCGTTATTAATTTGAAATTTATATGAACTTCCGATTAACCTTCTGCAGTCATTTGAAGTCCAATTGAGGCAACCCTCTATCGTGTCATTGACATTAATGGTTCCTTATAATAATTACAAAAAACTGAAAGCATTATATGAAATGCATTTTGTGATATAGTATTGGAATATTGCCTCCAACTACGAAGCAAATACTCTCTACTTGTCCTCAAACATGTCTAATCATATCAACGAGCAAATAGTATTCACAGTAGGAATGTGTGATACTCTCTACTTGTCCACAGCCATGACCATACTCTCCACTATAAACTTAGACTACATAACCACTGTTCCACCCCACTCGTAAGACAAAAGCCATAGATGGAATGTCATGAGGCAAAGAAACAGGTGGTGCATGTTAGTCTGACGTAATGTATTGCACATGAAGCTTACAAAAAAACTGCCTCTTTGTAGTGCATGTGACAACTCACAAATAGGATCTAATGCTTTCGAGCTATGGCCCTTGACACAAGAGGTCTCAACCTGTATAATTATGTTCCCTAAATGAGGGTCCGTTTGTCTGTATACTCTTGTATAAATCTTTGGATACAAAGCAGTGAGGATGATCCATAGTCCATGCTGGTCGACAAGAAGGCATGGCATCAATGACCACATCTGATATACAATAGAATGTGAATCACAAGTGGATTCTGATGGTGTTAAAGGATATAAAGGAGGATAGAGATTTCAAGAGAGAGAGAAATATGATTTATATCTTTAAAATATTGGTAATTTATAATAATTAAGAAGATTATGGATTTAGTATTTGAATGTTTATATAGAAATATTATTTAATAAGTTATGGATATAGTGTCATAAGTTGAGTCTAAGTATAAATAGAGAGTTTCGAAAGCAATGTTAAATTTAGACAAGATTTTAAATATGAATATGAACACATATATATGATCTTGTTCAACAATGTCAATGTATAAGTATAGAAAAAATTAACATGTGGAAAAAGGTTATAAGTTAGGTCGTATAAAATCAAGTCTCATTACTCAAATGTTACAACAAGCATATAATGCTAGATATACACAAAGAGCATTTTAAAGACTAGTTAATATTAAATTCTAAAATATAAAAGAAAAATTAAAGATAGGAAGGTCTGATCATTTGGCTCTAATACAAAAATGTAATGCTACTTTTCCCTAAGTATAAAATTGGATAGTTTAATATATCATTTGAAGTTAATTTTATATTCCAATAGAGCTATTGGTATTATTTTAAATATGATAAAGTATATTTATAATTTAGATACAAAGGAATAAAAATGTTTATTTATTAATATTAACTAGATTAAGACTTAAGCACATTAAGAACACCATCTCGAAATTGACATCCAAAAATATGAAAATGATAAGAAAAAGAACAAATAACATCTTTACAAAATGTAATTAAATCACTTCATCTCATTTGTAATAAAAAATATCTATGAATAATAATAAGTTTGGTACTTATCTAAACCATAGCACTTGAAAATATCACTCACCTGAGAAATATTTTAGTGGTATCGACCCTCATATTTATGGAACACTTTGGAGAACTTGTTTAAAAACACAATATGTGCCTACTTGCAACAAAATGTGTCCCTATTCACACTATGCCTTCTCACAAAAAATCTCTAGCCACAGTCCTAGGTGTACTTTGTACCCCAAGTTGGACATACTTGTGTGCCCCTTCTCTTATATACATAGCGCAACAAGCCCCTTTATTCTTCCTTGAGTGACATACATAACCCTTTCCAAGTCTCACATACAAAATTTATATAATACTTGAGGGGTGGTTTTCAAACCATTTCACAAAGGTTGTCTTTAATTATTTTTTAATAAATATAATTATTCCTCTCTTTTAAAAGCATTTTTATGGATATTACTCACTAATCTCCTTTGTAATCAAAGTATCATATTATCCTTTATTTTTATTTCCTTTTAATGCTTTCATAACTTTATTTTCACTTAGGGGAAAAGGTTTTATAACAATCTAAATGTTTTATATTTTAGATTATTTGGATTTTGGATAATCCAATTTGAAATTTGCCTTAGGGGCTCAGGAATTAGTGCTATATTGGATGATAATCGATTTCAAGGATGAGAATTTTGGATTGGCATTAGATTAAACAATCTTTTACAATTGGTCTTGTGGGATTAATAATTAGGATAAAATAATTCAATCCAAGGTGATTTGATGATGACTGGGATTGGGATAACATGGAGTGATAAGATTTGGATTGGACTGGGATTATGATGAATGAATGGGGGATATTTGGATGGACTTGATTATAACTAGTTACATCTAGCTTAGGATGGTTGAATTAAAATGGTTTTTATTTGATTAGGATGGGTGAGATTAGAGTGGTTTGGATGAGTATGGATAAGTTAGATTGGGTTCTCTTGATATTTATAATATCCTAAGGTCTAAAGGATTTGAATAGGATAGATGATTAAATAAGCAAGATGTGGATTAGGATGAGAATGGAAATTGGATCAGTGGATTGATTATGGTTGGTATATGTCATTATTCTGATTATGGATTAGGATGAGGAGGTTAGAGGATGATTAATTGGAATAGAGGAAAAATGAGATTAGTATAAGAGTAATGGGTAATGGATTTATTAGAAAGAGTTGGATTTAGACTTGAAATGGTTGAATATTAGACTCAGATTTTATTCAATTAATTCTCAAAAGAATATCTATCTAAAACAACAACAACATGGGTTTAAGTGTGGATGTAAAGGATGTTTACTAGTTTATTATATGAATTTGCATTAAAAACCATTTTTATTCATGTATGTCTATCAATTTCTTATGGTATCACCAATATATTATCTACCAAGCAAAGGAATACAAGGTCATGGACCACCTATAGACCCCTTATAATAGAGGAAAATTATTAGCCATAGTGAGCTCTATCTCATCAACTTAGAAGTACAGTGTAACTTCTTGGGCTGAATCATCCATTAATCCACTATAAATAACAATGGTCAAAAGGTATTATCTAAGCTTAATCAAAAACACTAAAGGGTGTACTTTATATACTCAAAGGTAAATGAGTCCAAAATCTATAAAACTAAAGTGAAATATATTTCAAATAGCTTTGTACAATAGGGTAACCCATATGCCTCATTCACTTTGCAAGGTATAATGTTATTCTCATGCTCACTATTTATACACAAACACCATTTTTAAAAAAAATTAAATCAAGACAACATTTAAGGAAATTTCAATCAAATTAATGATGTCTTCATATGCACATCATGTTGGCATTAGTAATCATTAATTTCAACACTTGGTGAGTTTTTTGCCATTGGTTGTCAACACTTGGAGAGATTGTTGCATATGTTGGTAGGATTGTTGTTGGCATTGGTTTCCATTGATGTCAACACTTGATTAGGTTTTTCATTGATGTCATGATAATAATAGAGTTGCTAATGTTCATGGTTGGATATAGTCATTCATTTTTTGAATGTGTTGATAATGTTCATGGCTAGATGTCATGCCTTTTTGTTGAAAAGTAAAGTAGTATTGAGTATGGTTGTTGTAAGAAGTGATAATATCAAGATGATATATTAAGATGAGGATTAGAAGCATTAAGATGAGGATTAGAAGTAATGTTAATGGCGGAGAGATGATGTTTATGGTATCCAATATGTTATATGCTCTCTCTTGTTGTCCATGTGGAAGTATGTGTTGTTGAAAGGTTATGTTATAGAATGTTACTTGGAAGACTATTTGGGAGAATTCTCCACATTCCTCCACTGTTGAAGATATGGACTTGTGATTTTTGATTCAATGTTTGTGCTTTGTGGATGTTATAGTCCTATATTTTTAGGTCACCTATGTTTCTGAGGACTTTTTAGGTATTTGTAGTGTATTGGCAGTTTTGTTGGTTGTCTAAACCAGTATGGAAAATGTACTACACATTTAAATTTTCTTTGATGTTTCTGCTCATGCAGCTTGGTGGAGATTCTTTGAGTGCTTGTGCAGTGTCTCAATTTTGTTTTCACGTGTTGATGTTGTTTGCAAGTTGGTTCTTGATGTTTCATCTCTTGGTTGTGCATTTTATGCCTCTGGGATGAAGTACTTTGTATATGTTTGATTTGTGGTGGATGTTTGTGACATGTAAGTGTGAAAGAAGTGTTTGGAGTGTTTTTGGATGTTCTTGTAACTTCTCCTTTTGGTTCATACACAAGTCAATTATTGATCTCTTTGGTGCTACATATTGTGTTGAGTCGGTCTTTAGGGAAATTTATGTATATCTAGTCGACATGGCTTGTTCTCTTACTTGCACTTAGTGGTTGGGGATTTGTGCCAACATATGAAGTTGTGTTGAGATGTATTTGGGTTCTAACTTATCTTGTTGAGAACCACATTGAGTAAATTCAATTGAAGTGTTTTTGGGCTGACTGGTATTGTGATTCATGTTTAATCTACACATTTCCTTGTTGTTGAATTGGGTTGATGTGTGCCAACATGTGAGTTGTCTGGTATCACGTTGGAAGATGTAATAAGATTTTTTTTATCCTCTCGATCTTCTAGATAGGACCAAATTATGTTTTTGTGGCCAACTTGTTGAAATCATTGTTTGTATTCTTTTTGGCCAACCTAATTGATGTTTTGAGATCTTGCGAAGGACATAAATGCAAGAAAATTTCAATTGCAAGAGGAGTGTAAGCTAGTGGAGATGTGTGAAGATGAATTGAAGAAGTAAGTTGTGAAAAGAAAATGGAAATGAGCTTTAACTCCTTAGTCAGCAAAGTGTATTGTTGACAAATGTTGTCATTCCTAAATCTTCATGTATCCTACTTCGAGATAGTGAATCTCATCAAGTCCTTGTAATTTGTATCTTTCCCTGGGGTTGTGCACCTTAGTACTATAATTCCCTTGTATCTTTCCCTAAGTTTGTGCACCTTAGTCTACAATTCCATAGGCAGTGATCCTTAAACACCATTACAATTTTTTTAAGTAGTGAGCTTCATGTATTGTGAGTTAACTATCACTGTGCTTTTTCCCTTCTTGAGTTTTCCACGTAAATCCTATGTTATATCATGCATTCTTGTTCATTGTATTATCTTTCCTTGTTGATTTGAATATGTGCAACAAAACTAGTTAGGGGTTTCTGTTCTTTTCAATAGTTTTATTTTTCTTATTGTTGAAGGGTTTATGGTCTGAAAAGATTTAAGTTGTTGTAGATATTGTTTCACCACCCCCCCTCTCAGTATCCAAGTGTGTTCAACAATTTGTATAAGATCCAAGTTCATATAAAGAAGATTAATCACTTAAGAAATGGTATGGGATGGCACATGATGAAGCTTATAAAGGTCCTAGGTTTGATGGGAAAAATTACACCTTTTGGAATTTGAGAATGGAAGGCCATCTAAACTCTCTAGGGTTTGGTGTTTGGAAATTTATCAAGGATGGTTATACTGTTCTTGTTGCTCCTCTTATAGATCCAATTGATATCAAATTATATGAGAACAATTTCAAGGCTAAGAATTCTATCTTGTGTGGGTTAGTTGATTCAAAAAATTTGAAGGTGATGAATTGTAGTTCTGCTAAACATGCATGGGGAAAACTTAGTAGTATATATGAAGGATACAATAGAGTAAAGAAAGCTAGGATGAAAATTTTCAAGAGTAGATTTGAGACACTAAGGATGATAGAGGATGAATATATTGCTAGTTATATGCTCTGACTGGATGAAGTTGTTACTAGAATTAGAGGTCTTGGTTGAGAAGTGAAAGAAGGTGATATTATGAAAAAGGTTCTAAGATCTCTCCCTAAATCTTATACTCATAAGGAATTTTCTATTGAATAATCTAAGGATTTGGATCAATATTCAATAGATGAAATGTTTGGTGCTCTCACAACCTTTAAAATGAGAGAATTTGACAAATATGTTTGAAAGAAGGAAGCATCATTCAAAACTAGCAAAAAGATAGATTATGAAGCAATTGATCAAGATGATGACTATGATGAGGTTGAAGAAAACTATTTAAGAATATTGAAGAAGGCCACTAGCAAATAAAAAGTTAAGTTACCTTTAAAGTGTTTCAATTCTGGAAGGATTGGTCATTTTGAATCTAAATTTTCTTATAAAGTATTAGATGATAGTAAAAAAAGAGATAAGTTCTAAAGAGGTTTCTATTCTAAGGAAATCAGTTGTTCCCTAGAAGATGAGGAAAATGATTCAACTAATGAAACCCTTGGTGCAGGAGCACCTCTGGTCCACAATGGTCAAGTAAGGTTGTTATTGAGTAAGATTTATTATTTTTTGTGTTTTGAGTCTTAATAAGGTCTAATGAGACAATCCTTGATGTAATTGATCACCCTTGATTTTTTTGAGTCTATGTTGTAGATGTTGCAAAATCATGCTGAAGAATTGTCAAGATTGACAAAAAAGGTTAGGGTTGGTGAAATGTTAATTCTCTTGAGTAGGGTCATTTTTGGGGTCAAATAAGGTCTAAAAGACCATTTATAATGTATTTGGTTGGTTTTGAGTCTTAGGTGTTAAATTAGCAAAGGTTGCAAAAAGATGTAAATGTTGTAAGTGCAAAATTGCCAAAAAATGCAACTTTCTAGGAATTTGAAAGGTCATAGAATTTGAAAGGTGGTTATAGATATTGGGTAGTTAGAAATTGATTGGAAAATGTATTTAAAGCCTCCAAAGGCTCAAACAAGAGGTTGTTGAAGGTTGTTTGGAAGATTTCATATAATACAATGCCCATTTTTTTGCAACTTCTCTATTTTTTTGAACTTTGCTCCTTCTGTATGGCCCGTACAGTCTTGAACATGCTCTGAATTCATTTGTATTTCATGGTGGTGTGTCTTAACTCTTAATTTAATCTAGTTTGAGAGTATTTCATTGAAATTTGTTGGGGGTCTCTTCACATTTCTGAAGCAGCCTTGTAAATACAAAGTTAAGGGTTTAATTGGTGTAAATATGGAATATTAGTCATTCCACCTACTATCCTCATTTTTTGCTTAGTGGAATGACATATCTAATAGTAGGGTAGGTGTTTCTATGTTTTGGAACTAGAGAAAGGAAAGTGGTTAGAATTAGAGTGGTGTGCAAGGGCTGAACAAGGGTTTTTTCATGTGAAAATGGTGGGTTAAGGAATGGTTTTGTTAAAATGTTGTTGCTACTATCTATGTAAGAGTGGATTGAGTTTGTGCAAGGTCATAGAGATGTTTTGGAGGAAATTTTTGAGTCAAACAAGCCTAGGATATGTGAGTTTCAATAAACCCTTGGTGTTTTTTCATGTAGAGTGAGGGTTTCATGGAATAGTGGTTTAGAAGTCAAAAATCTAAGAACTTATGGAAGATACTATCATTTTGATACATAATTAAAGACTATCCATTAAGTTTGGGTGGAGAATTAGTGATTTGGAGGTACCTACTTTGTAAAAGAGGGCTGATTAGTGATTTTAGGATAGGGGCAGTCTATTGGTTGGCAAGATTTTCTCAAAGAAAACTTGAAGAATCTTTTGGTAAGTGTTGTTAGACCCTAAGGTGAGTCTCATTTGATGTTTATTTTTCCTCTGTACATACTTCTCTAAAATATATCACCAAAATTTGAGTCTTGAGGGCTACATGCCTTAAGGAGAGAGTTTGAGTCAAATTGAGAGACTTGTGTTGTAAAGAGTTGTTTCTAATTGAGATTGGTCATTTTGAGTGGGATAGGGAGTTTTAACCACCTTGCTTGCATCAGGTGGTATCAGATCTCAGTTATTAGATCTCTTGTTGGTGATTTGGTTGGATTTTGTAGGTTGGAAGGTGAAGAGGCAATATTGTCAAGATGCCTCCTAAAGGAAGCATAGTTGCAAGGAAGATTGATGAGAAGGCTAAAGAAATAGAAGCCTTGAGAAGAGAGATGGTTGCATTGAAATAAAAAACTGGAATGGATATGGATGAGAGTGATACTGAAGAAGAAGAGATGGATCCAAATGATGTAAGGATGATGAAGATTTTGAAGGCTGTGAAGAAAGATGGACATAGAAAAATGGATGTTCCTATGTATGGGGGAAAAATAGATGGACAAGAGCTCTTGGATTGGATAGGGGCTTTGGAGAACTATTTTGAGAGTGAGGAGATTGATGAATAACACAAAGTGAAGAAGGAAAAAACCAAATTGAAAGGACATGCTTTGTTGTGGTGAATCTTTGTGTAAGATGAAAGGGAGAGAAAAGGAAAGAACAAGATCACTTCTTTGGAGAGAATGAAGACAAAATTGAAAGGTAAGTTCCTTCCTTGTGATTATAATGTTCAATTACTTAAAATATTACAAAATCTTAGGAAAAAAGAACAAGATGTGTGAGCATACACTGAAGAATTCTATAGGCTAAGTATAAGAACAAAGCATGAGGAGGATGAGGAAGAAAGAGTAGCTAGATATCTCAATGGCCTAAGGTATAATATTCAAGATGAAATCAGTTTGTTGCCACCAAAAAATAGTTGAGCAATGTTTCCAAATGGAAATAAGATTAGAAGAAAAAGTCAAGAGGAAACAATAGAAGGAAACAAGAGGAAGAGGAAATAAATCTAGGGGAAGAGGTACACTTTCAACACCAAGATACTCTAAAGAAGATATTAAAGATGTTGATAAGAGTAAAGAACAAGCACCTGAATCAAGAGAAGGATGGATAGGTGGAAGAACAAGCTTTAGGCAAAGAAGAGATTCTAATGAGTTTTTAGGCAGGTGTTATAAGTGTGGTGATTTTGGTCACCCTTTCTTCAAGTGTCCAAAGAAAATTGGAACCACATCAAGCAGAGGAAAAAGGAAACCTGATAGGAGAGCCCAAATTGATTATGAAGATGAAGTTGAAAGTTCAAACTCCAATACTCTCTGTGCTACCCCTGAAGTTGGTGAGATGTTGATGATGAAAAGACAAGCCTTGAAGACATCCATGGAGAGAGAAAATTCAGAGGAGATCCTTGTTTAGGACAACTTGTAGATGCAAAAACAAGGTATGCAAAGTGATTGTTGATTTTGGATGCATCGACAATATGGTCTCCAGTGAAATGGTGGACAAATTGAATTTGCAAAGGGTACCTAGAGAGAGGCCTTATAAAGTGTCTTGGGTAAGTGAAAATCAAACCATTTTGGTGAATTAACAAGCCACTATTGAGTTTCAAATTGGTCCATACAAAGATAAAGTTGTTTATGACATTCTACCTATGAGTTGTTGCCATGTTTTTCTTGGGAGACCCTAACAATTTCATAGGTTTGTAGTTTATCATGGGAGAAAAAATACATATAACATTGAAAAGGATGGGAAGACATTTATTCTAACTCCATTGGTTGAGGAAACAAGAGAGCAAGGTGAGATTATAATGATAGGGAGAAAAGAATATGTGAGCAATGAGCAAGGTGGGAGCATGAAGTTTGCAGCTATGTCAAAGTTTGATACTATTAGAATATTGAATAGGAAGGATAAAGGTAATGTGCAAATAGAGAGGTAGAAGAATGCTTGTGTGTGGAGAAAGAAAATGGATGAGAAAGTGTCTCAGGCTGATACAAAGTAGATTAAAGGTGATAAGCCTATGGGAAGGCAAGAATTGAATGGAGAGATCCTAGTTGGGACAATTAAGTGCCCTATAGTAGTAGATACAAAGAAGAAGCAATCCAAAATTGTCAGTACAATTTTTTTAAGGCTGAAAGGATAGAGGGTAAGAAGACAAAAGATTGTGATGTTATTTGGATAGTGGAAAAGGTATGTGCAGGTCTGATAGAGACCACTAAATGAATTGCTATAGACTTTTGTAAGGTTGACAGAGGGAAAAATGAAGATAGGAAGGATATTGAGTAGAGAACTATTCATGAAGAACAGAGGAAGATGATGGAAGTTGGTAAAAGCTTTGGTGCAAATGTAAAGGAAAAAGTGATAACAAAGTTGGATGATGGAAAAGTTGGAAAACACCCCACAGAGCAGAGTGCATAGTTGGAGCAAGAATCAAGGAATGGTGATGGAAAATATGATAAGGACAGTGAGAGTCAAAAACAAAGTGAACTTGTTGAAGGAAAGCATGAAGGTCTGAGACAAGTGAAGAACAATGGACACATTGCTAGATTCTTTCCAAGGGACTTGGAAAAGTTCTATGTTGGCGTGTATGGTGCAGGAGCACCTTTGGTCCACAATGGTCAAGTAAGGTTGTTACTGAGTAATATTTAGGATTTGTTATTTTTTGAGTCTTAATAAGGTCTAGTGAGACCATCCTTGATGTAATTGATCACCCTTGAGTTTTTTGAGCCGATGTTGTAGATGTTACAAAATCATGTTGAAGAATTATCAAGATTGACAAAAGAGGTTAAGGTGGGTGAAATGTTAATTATCTTGAGTAGGGTCATGTTTTTGGGTCAAATAAGGTCTAAAAGACCATTTATAATGTATTTGGTTGAGTTTGAGTCTTAGGTGTTAAATTAGAAAAGGTTGCAAAAAGATGTAAATGTTGTAAGTGCAAAATTGCCAAAAAATGCAACTTTCTAGGAATTTGAAAGGTCATAGAATTTGAAAGGTGGTTGTAGATTTTGGGCAGTTATAAATTGATTGGAAAATGTATTTAAAGCCTCCAAAGACTTGAACAAGAGGTTGTTGAAGGTTGTTTGGAATATTTCATATAATACAATGCCCATTTTTCTACAACTTCTCTATTTTTCTAAACTTTGCTCCTTCTGTATGGCCCGTACAGTCTTGAACATGCTTTGAAATCATTTGTATTTCATGGTGGTATGTCTTAACTCTCAACTTAATCTAGTTTGAGAGTCTTTCATTGAAATTTGTTTGAGATCTCTTCACATTTATGAAGCAACCTTGTAAATACATAGTTAAGAGTTTGATTG
>VDFB02113092.1:0-21067 GCA_007258455.2 Sequoia sempervirens
ATTCCAACATACAAAGGTGACAAACCAAAACATAAAGCATAACCGCTTCTAGAGGTACAAGAACAACAAGGGGAAAAAAAACAAGGCATACAAGGTTGCTAAAGGGAGGAGTATCATCACATAGTTTACTATGGGTTACGCTGGCATAACCTTCCTAGGCTACTAGACCCTCATCCGAGGTTACCCTAGACCACCTCTACCAGCCACCGAAGACCCATACAAACTATACGGGATCAACATACCTTCCAAAAAAACAAGGAAATTGACTTTGCCATTCTAGGCCTTCCCACTCATCCCAAGCCTAAATGAGCACTTGAGCCATGAGTGAGGCTACATTATTTGGATTAATATGAGATACTACCCAAACCCCCTAATTAATTAATAGTGTCATCACTGGATTAAGAAACTCTCATGAGTTACCCTAGACTTGCCACTTTGGGCGCTAGACCCTCATTGAGAGCCACTCCCCCTCCTAGCAACAAAAAGACTCAACTATCCACTAACTGGGTAAGCCAACTTGCATAGCATAAAAAGACACATGAATTATCACATAAGCGAGACATGCACCAATTCACACAAAGTATCCACATATAACAATTCTACAGTGCAAGGCCAAAACCCACATAATAATAAATCATGTATAAAATCGATTGTTCACAAAGAACCAACATGAAAATCCAAGCATAAATAAAACTCTTTCCTTGACCTCTGGAAGACCCAAAAATTACTAACACATTGATTCCCCATCGAACTGGAAACAATAACAAGATCTCAAGGAACTATTTTCAATCCAAAATTTATGAGTCAACAAGTATAGAATAATGAGTGGCAACATCACAACAAGATCTTCAAACTCAATCAAAACTGACATAATCAATTCAATATAAAATCAACCACATTAATCAATAGTAAAATCAACCAATAAGGCATCCAAGGGAGACCTCAATTTTCTCCACACATGATACCCTAACAAACTTACATTTTGGCTAATAAACAACTTTAACAAAGTCAACAACCATGACAACAATAGTAATCAACTAATTCACAACTCAATTCAAAAATCAACCAAATAAATAAATTTATCTTAAACTCCAAAATCACATACATAATTCACCACAAAGAAACACTTAGTCCACTACTAACTCATTATAAAATCGTTCATTCACTAATTAGCTTACAGAGAGAAATCTTAGACTTTGTAAGCCATAAAGGAAAATATAATCACAATAGGTATTGAATAATCTTAATTCAACTTACTAACCTCTAAACATGATCACTCATTTTATTATCCTATAATTAATTATAAATCACTTTAAATTCTACTCACATTATTCAAGTTTACAAAACTACAAAATAAAATCAATAGAGTTTATTATATCCCGCAATACTATACCATTTTCTATGATAGAAACCAATCTAATTTACAATTCCAATATTAGAGAATACAATGAAGTCAACATTTAGAAGATTATCCAATGCAATCATTTAACTAGATCCTTCAATTACCAAGATACTATTAACTCAATTTATTTCTTTTCTAATTTGATTTCCACTATGCTTTTCTACATAACCATATAATTATAAAGCATAAACTATTTATTTCAACTTCAATGTATTATATATCTGTATGCATCCATATACCTCTATAAATATATATGTGTGTGTGTATTACAACAGAGTTGTTGTTTTCTATCTAATAAATCAGATAACAATGAGGTGAACACGATTTAATAACCTAGACATAGGTAACTAAACATTTTTTTATGTATATATAAAAACAAGTTTATCTATTCATCTTTAAATATTTATATGTATATAATTATCAGAATATTGATTTCAAAGTGATAGATTAGAATAGCCACCTATACATACATACATACATACATACATACATATATATATATATACATGTAAATAATATATATATGTTATTATTATTATTGATGTATAACATATATATACTAAATAATATTTATATGTATGTATGTATGTATATAGATATAAATAATACCCAATTTCAAAGTGATAGATTACAATTGCCATATACATACATACATGCATACATGCATATATAGATATGCCGTATTTTATATATATATATATATATATAACCAAATGTTGATCTTGAAATATCTATATAAACACAACGAAGTGCAAGCATAAATGTTATGCTATATATATGTAAAGCATCGAATACATCTCATAATTAGATGGCAGCATGCCTTTAACAATAAAATGCTATATATATCAACTTCTTATTAATTGAATTTTACCCTTAAAAGATACTATCAAGTTGTATGAATTACACATCAATCAGTTTCAAAACAAACACTGAGATAAAATTGAATCAAGCAAAAAAAAGAAGAGAATATACAAGCTAACCCTAGGTGATACCAAGGCAACAAAAAAATCACATTTAAAAGATGAAAGAGGATGATTCTAAGCAGTGATAATGTTTTTTAGGAGACTATTGGTTATGCAAAAGAAACAATTTGAAAACAAGGCTTGCACAATAAAAATTTCAGGCAAGGCAATTGGTAGGTGTAAAAAAACAAGTTCGCTACCTTTGCCACGATGGAAGCTTTGGAAGAGAGTATGTGCATCCATCAAGGCTAAATGGTAGAGGAATTGCAGATGTTATTAACCAAGCATAAATATACCTATCGCTATTAACTCTAGGCATCTAATAGTTTGAATAAACAAGTGAACTCCTAAATTGAATGGGGCTAAAATAGATGCAAAGAATAAAAAGATTTACAATATCATACCATTATTGTAAGGGGCGTTGATATACTGGCTACAAAGTGAAGTAGAACCAGGGAATCAAATGCATGATCCAAGAATAGATAAGGCACAATCATAGCTACAAAACAACTCATTGGATGTCATGAATAGGGACAAACCCACTTAGCAAAATAAGCACGACTCATAGTTCCTCAAAAATTTGATGCTAAATGGTTATAATTAAAAGCATAATTCACCAAATATGGAATATGAAAGAAACAAGTAGAGATTAGACTCTAGATTGCTATGGTGGAATAAGAACCAGAAGAAATCGATTAAATAGAATGCATGTAAAGGATAAAGACTCTTGCATGTACAATATAGGAGATCCAAGGCTCAAGGATTATTAACGAAATGCATATAAAATATGAAAGCATACACAACAACAAGAATGCCATGATTGTAGAATATAGATAAAATAAATTTATTAAAGGTAAAATTCAGAGACGTTCAGTAAAATGCAAGGCGTTGGAGTAGAACCAAACACCAAATACAAACTACAGCCAAAAACGAAATTCTTACAGCAATAATATAATCGAAGCATATAGATTTTCACAGTGACAAACAATCATTTTTCAATAGATAAATGGAGAGAAGATCACTCACATCTAATAGATAAAACACAAGCATGTAGAAAGAAGCCTACCTGGTGTCCTTCGCTTTGAAATGGAAGGGAAATGCCGAGAACAAAATCTACCACAACGATAACTTTTGCTCACAAGCTTTGATCAATTTTTTAGAAAATCCCTTCTCCTCCAAAATTGAAAACCCCATAAAATATGTATATATTTTTTGACAATTAATGTTGCAGACCAAATTTCATTTGGAAACAAAAATCAATTGAATTTTTCTTTTTTCCAAAATTAAGCATTATTAAAAACCCAGATAAAGATAAGTTTTTGAATAAAAATCAAGCAATTTATTACTCAAAAGACAAGTTTCCAAATCGAATTTTAGTTTGGAGTCATGCATGTGCACACACTCCTATTTTTCTATCTTTTATTTGCTTTCACAACCAATTCAAAAATCTATTTCAATTTAATCATTCTATTTTAGAATTATATCTATATATATATATATATTCTTTCCAAGTTTAATTGATTTTCACACCAAAATAATAATAATAATATTTATCTAAGTTAATTATTCTTTTTAATTTATTAAATCATTCAATCACATCATTTAATTTAATAATTAATAATCAAAATCCACATAATACCTTTCTACAAACATAATTTATTTAATTATTGTTTTAATTCTAAATCAGTTTAAATTACCTTATAATCAATTAAATTAAATTAAATTGGTTAAATAAGGTCATTTATAATGTGAACAACAAACCTGCACAAACTAACAAGAGATCACAAACCAAGTGTCAAACATGTTAGAAAAGAAAATCATTATGTTCCCTATGAGGTTCTTTAGCCAAATTTAAGAGAAAATATGAGAATAACAAGAAATTAATGAAATATAACATGTAATTCAAATTGAACTAGCTAAACCTCCATCCCATAGGGGGAGTGGTGCTCCTTTCATGTGAAAATAAGCCATTTCCCAATCCCTTTGATAAGCTTGATGATTTGCTGATGATCTAAGAGTGAAATTGACTATAATCTAGCTACAATGCTTGAAAATGATGAAAAAGCTATGGACTCAAATGACTATAATGAAAATGCATGAAGTTATGGATCCATATTATGAAAATGATGCCTCTATTTATAGAAGCCAAGGGTTGAAGAATGGAGGAAATTGGTGGATGTGGGATAAATTGAAAGCCAATGAGAATGTGTCAAGTGTCACAATTCTATTGGAGGAAGTTGGAGCACATTTTGGGAAATGTGTGAGTGGTGGAGGATGGAAGAGAAGTAAATGTTGTTGGTTGAGAATTTGAAAATGGTGTAAGAGGAATTGAATGAGATTTGAGGAAGGGATGTAGAGGATTTGAAAGGTTGTAAAGAAATTTATTGCAAATATAAAGAGGGATGTGATAGATTTTGAGAACCTTTTGGAAATTGAATGATAGGTTGTTGAGAGGAATATTCCTTGAAATATGCAGCAATTGATGGAAATAGATGGAGTAAAATAGTGAGTGAAATTTATTTTCTTGTGCAACAGTTAGTTGACTATGGTTGGTTAACTCTTGTAGAAGTTAAGCTGGAGGATTTATTAATGATGATTAGAAACTGATTTAGAATTAGGTAATCCATAGTGAGTGGTGGAGTGGAGGTAGGAGATATGACATTTGATTTGATTATTTTTTAATCAAATAGAGAGAATTAAGAGAGGATTTAATTAAAATTATTTGATTTATTAAATATGATGAAAATTAGTTAGAAGAAGGGTGAATTAATCTAATAAATTTAATTATTTGATTAATAGTTGAATTTGCTAAATTTAATTAAATAATGTTGATTATTCAATTAATTGATTAATTTGAAGTGGTTTAGGAAGAAACAATGTTAGTTAATTAGAATCAAATGCATAGTATCAATCAGAATTTTTTACGGTGTCTACATTTTGCCCCTCTTTGAAGAAAAGTACTTGATGTGTCGGTTCAAAAAATAACATTGCCATGATCAAAATTAAATTTTATTTTTAATTTTTTAGATGCCCCACTGTTGCCCCAGTGGAAGAATTATGCTGCCACACTTCCCCCTCAAAAGGTTGGGTGAAAATTTCAATTTTTGGATCGAGCTCGCGATAAAGATTCAGGATCAGTTTAGCTTAGAGAGGACTAGAAAGCTTGAATGTAGACAAATTTGATGATGTATAGATAGTCATCGGCCATGGGTAGCCTCATGTATATTTGTATCACACATATTTTGGATAGAAATGTTATTAAAGATAGAAGAATAAGAAGAATAAGATGGATGGATGAACCCTTGAGTCCAAGAAGATGCAAAAGTCCAACAAGTCCATGAGTCATCAAGACCTTATAAGATATGTTGATGAGTGATGATTTGCTTACCTAGGGATTGGGACATGAATGGTACAAATTTCCTTATGTTTGATAGAACACATAGATGCGATGCATCAAGGTATGGAAACTAGGATGTTGTATCTAGTGCGATGGACTTTGACTTGACAAACAAATAGGAGTATTCTTGTTCACACCTTACATACGTAAACCTTGCTACGATGTACTTCAGAAGTTTCAAACATCTTGAAACAAAACACATAAAGGTATAACCTATCAATGCAATAGTCAACAAGCTTCCCAAAATACCTTCCATACATACCTAACAAAGAAAGTATTCACCAAGTTATATTATAAGAACGTCCAATAAGCACAACAAACAAAAGATAATGATCAATGCCCCATTCCTTTCGCTAAATCTTTTTTGATAGAAATCATCGAGAGGTCATTGGAATAGAGAACAATAAAGATAACTCAAAGAAAAATCAGAAGAGTGAACAAACAAGCCAATGTTCTTCATGCACCTTTTAGCCAAGGGATGTGTTTTGTTTAGGTAAGTATCAAAGTTTTTTCAAGATAATTCCCATTGTAGGAAGGATGCATCCTAGGACATGTTAGTGGATGGTGGCAAGTTTGTTTTTGTTTGGGATAAGTATCCAAAGTGATTGCCAAAGATAATACCCATTGTAGGACGGATGCATCCTAGGAAATGTTAGTGGATGGTGGCAAGTTGATAGGTTGTTCGAAAGGTTGTTGATATAAGGTTGATTGACATGTTTGTTAAAAAGATCAAGAGTTTGATTTTACGTTTAAGTTTGTTGTTTTGATTTTGATTTTGCATTTAGAGCTTTCTTTTGCTGATTGTTCTAGTTGTTTCTATTTGTATTTCCAAAGGATGAAGGTGATGGTTGATTTATTATGGATGATTGATTATTATAGGTGAAGGCGAAATAGAGCCAGGATGGATTTTTTGAAAGTATATGGATGTTTTGATATTTTGAAATGTTATGAGGCTACTTTTTTGTATTTTCCAGGTTATTTAAATGTTTTATGTTTTGTGTCTGGGGCTCATCAAAGATTAGCCTTGCCTACATTAGCTGGAGGCGATATAGTTCAAAATCCCACCACAGAGACTCATTTATTGATAGAAATGAACAAATGGATTGCCAATTTATTGTGTGAGAATCATCAAGAACTGACCTAGGGTGTCTTAGGGGCACATCAATGGGTATTGCTTACGTTCGGAGCTCCTTAAACCCGGTAGTTCAACAAGATGACACTATTTTGACCTTTTTAGACCTTTGACCTTATTTTGGATTTGGCATGTTTGGATGTTTTTGAATTTTCTATTTTCAAGGAAGACTTCCAGAATATACATGAATCTGATCCAATGAAGGTATAAGAACATGCCCCCAACATGGTGGGATAGACTACTCAGATATAGGTAGGATAAACTAGCCTTAGGAGTGTGCCAAGTAGTACTAGGAGGGAACATGATACAAACACAGGATCAAGCTATGATGTAGACATAGATGAGTGATGGATAGAGATATGCAATGCGATGGATGAATGATGTAGAACAAGCCATAGAGATCATAGTGGATAGAAAGTGCTTATTTACACGACATGCCTATTTTCTAGGTTTTCACCAAGGTACTTGCCCAAAGCGCCACTCAAGTGGTTTTCACTATAGGATGATTTTTTTCTTTACTGTTTTCAATCTTTTTTTTGATTTTTTTTGGATTTTTTATATTTTTATATTTTTTTGATTTTTGGATTTATACCTTGGAAGTTTAGGCATACATTTTTTTGAGATGGGAGGTATTGATAGGTTCCTGCAGAGGCTCACCTTTGGTGTAGATAGTTGATATGATCCTAATTTATAACTTGTTGTGATGATGAAGGGTCCCAACCAATTGGGTTCAAACTTTCCCTTTCTATCTAGATTTGGTACATTCTTCTAATTCTCCTTCAATACGAGCTCTTCGACTTGAAAGTTCTAACTCCTTATCTTCTTATTGTAGCTCTTCTTGAGACATTTATGATATACTTGTAGATGCTTCAAGGCGTCCATGCACTGCTCATCTAGTAGTTCTAGATCGTTCAACCGTGACACCCGATATTCTTCATCAATAATGAGATTTTGCAATGATATTCTTAAGGATGGGAGCTCGATCTCAATGGGAAGAATAGATTCTGATCCATAGACCAGAGAGAAAGGTGTTGCACTTGTTGGTGTGTAGATACTCATTCGATAGGCCCATAAGGCAAGATTTAGTTGCAGGTGCCAGTCACGACCAACTTCGTTGACTATTTTCTTTAGGATTTTCAAGATGGTTTTATTCATAGCCTCAGCTTGGTCGTTGCCCTGGGGGTAATATGGAGTGGAGAAGTGATGTTGGATGTTTAATTTTTGGCATAGTTCTTGAACATCCTAGTTTTTGAATGGTGTCCCATTATATGAGATAAGGGTTTGTGGGACACCGTAGTAGAAAATGAGGTAGTTCAGGATGAATTTGGAAATATGCTTCCTTGTGATGTAGGCCATTGGAATGGCCTCTACCCACTTCATGAAGTACTCAGTGGCGGTGATAATGAACTTGTGTCCATTGGATGAGGTGGGTGTTATTTTGTTAATGAGATTGAGTCCGCATTGTGAAAAGGGCCAAGGTATTATAATCGGTTGGAGCTCCTAAGCCCATGCATGGATGAGGTCCCCATGTTGTTGACATTGAAAACACTTTTGGACATAGTCACGGGATTCCTTCTCCATCGTAGGCTAGTAGTACCTAGTCCTCAGTATTTTCTTAGCCAAGGTCATACCACTCAAGTGTGATCCACAAATGCCATCGTGTACCTTATTTAAAGTAGTAAAATCTTCCTCAAGGTTAAGGCATCGCAACAAAGTTCCTTTGATACTCCTACAGTATAGGGTGTCTCCTATGATAACAAAATAGGATGACTTCTTGACAAATGTAATTTTTAGGTTCAAGGTGATATCAGTAGGGAGGAGTCCTATTTTCAAGTAGGTGTATATGTCATGGTACCAAGGATTACTAGGACTAATAATTTCACACATGAGCTCAAACTCTAGTTCCTTGCAAGCTTGTATGAGAAGCTGCTCTATCATGAATTCATGTTTATGGACATTGCATGGGATATCCAGTAGTGATCTGATTGTTTCCATAGCATCAGTTGCTCTATTTTTGTCCCTTCATATTTGCTCAAACGTGATGTCGATGAAGAATTCCTTGAGACTTTCCACTAGTTCCTTGTATGGGGTCAATTTGTCATCCTTCGTTTGGTATTAATTATTGACCTAGTTGATGGTAAGTTGTGAGTCCCCACGAACCTTTAGTGCCATATTTTGTCATAGTACTACAATTCTGAGTCCTATGAAGAGAGCCTCATACTCTACAATATTGTTGGTGCAAGGAAAATACAACTTATATGACTTTGGTATGCAATCTCCTTGTGGTGTTATGAAGAAGACCTGTGCTCCTGACCCATGTTGTGTGTAGGATCCATCAAAATATACTTTCCAATGATCTGCTACACTTAGGTTAAAGATTGACTCATTGAAAAACTTTGATATCAATGGGTTCTCTAAATATATCAATGCCTCTACCAGTTGGTCTACAATTACTTTTCCTTTAATGGCCTTCCATTCTACATATTCAATGTCGTGTTTTGTCAGGACCATGACCCACTTAGCTATTCACCCTGTGAGCATTGCTTTAGAAAGCAGATACTTTAGAGGATCTATCTTGGCAATGAGTTTTATTTGATGGGCCAACATATAGTGCCTGAATTTCTATGCAGTAAATAGTACTCTGATGCAAGCCTTCTTGATGAATGTGTAATTCAGCTCATGTCCCATCATAGTTCTACTGATATAGTAAATAACTCTCTCTTTCCCGTTTTCATCATGTTGAGCTAAGAGAGTGCCAAGGGCTGCTACTATTGCCGATATATATAGGATCAATGGCTTGTTTAGAATCGGTGGCATAAGGACTAGTGGTGTGAGCAAGTACTCCTTGATTTTATTGAACGCCTGATCACATTTCTCATCCCATTTGTATGCTACCCCCTTGTGGAGTAGATGAGAATATGGAATAGCCTTATCTACTAACTGTGCTATAAACTAGCAAATGGATTGGAGCCTTCCCTACAAATCACTCAATTGCTTCAATGTTCTTGGTGCCTTCATCTCAATAATTGCTTTTACTTTGGTAGGGTCTATCTTGATTCCCCTCATAGATACAGTATACCCTAGGACCTTCTTTATTTGTACACCGAAGACACACTTCTTAGGATTGAGCCTAACCTTGTATTCTTCTTTCCTATCAAAGATAGAACTTAGTGCCGCTATGTGATCTTGACACTTCTTTGATTTGGCTAATATATCATCCAAATAGTCTTCCACAATTTTGTGAATCATGTTGTGGAAGATTAGCATCATAGCTCTTTGATATTTATCCCCAATGTTCTTTATCCCAAATGGCATCATGTTCTAGCAATAAGTCCCCCATGGACAAGTGAAAGCTATCTTTGTTGATAATCCTTAGCTATCATGATTTGATTTTACCCTAAAAATCTGTCCATTAATGATAGCATTTCATGTCCTTCCATCATGTCCACATTCATGTCTATATTTGGGAGAGGGAAATCATCCTTAGGACATGCTTTGTTTAGATCCCTAAAGTCAGTGCAGATGCAGATGCTCCCAATGGGCTTAGAGATAGGTATAAGGTTTGAAACCAATTCTAGATAATCAATTGGTCGTATGAAGCTAGCATCAAGGAGCTTTTGTAATTCAAGTTTGACTAGTAATGCTATCTGTGGATGCATCTTCCTTAGCTTTTGTCTTATTGGTTTCGCCTCTAGATAGACAACTAGACAGTGAATCACAACTTTTGGATCAAGACTAGGCATGTCAACATAGGTCCATGCAAAATTTACATTTATTTCTCTAAGAAATGCAACTAGAAGTTTCTATTCTTTTTTCAAAAGTGATTCTACATAGAAGGTGATATGTGGTGTTTCTTCGGCTCCCAGGTTGACCGGATTGCACTTTTCTACCAAGACTGCTGATTTTTCCTAATGAATATCACTAAGGGGATGATTGAATCCCTCATCATTTGGCACCTCAGAGAGTTTTTCACCATTGGATATTTCCTTTGTTTTTACTATTTTTGGGTTAAAAAGTACCACAACTTGGTTTTCACTTAAAGACCTAGATAATACTCTTAAATTTTCAATTTTGTGACTGAAGGATTCAATCGTTTCCCCATAGTATGCATGTGTGTCTAGCTCAATTTCAAACCCAAATTTATGATCTCCACATGGTAGAGTACCCCATAGTCGCATGAATTCCAAGAGATCCTCATCATTTTTGAACATGTCTAAGATTGATGGTTCTCGTTGGTCATAATCGATGAGTTGGGCGTAGACATGTTTTAGATCATTGGTCTGGTTACTTGGTTTGAAAGATAGGGTACTAATCATGAAAAGAGATGAATCCTCAAATAACATGGGTAGGTCAGTGATGGGGTCCTCATCACATACATCAGTTATATCAAAGGTAAAGTTATCTAAAGGTAAACCTGTGGATACCAGTAATTGAAGAGGATCTTTGACTTTTTTAACTAGGGCACCTTTGCCACGTATGGTTATCTTCAGAGGGGCACATCCAAGGCTAGGATTCTTCATAAACTTCTTAGGAATAATAGGTTCTAGAAGGCCATTATTATTTTTACCAAGTTTTTCATTTTTTTTATAGCCCCATCCTTCCATTAATTGCAGTCCTTTGTTGTCATTGTCCATGAGAGATCGAGGGTACAAGCCTTTCATCTTGATACAATAAGCTTGATATTTCCCTTTCATCTACCACTTCGACTTAGGTCTCCCCACCTTTTGAATTTGGAGGTCTAATTTAAAGGTTTGAGATGGTGTGTCATTTAGTTGGGGTTGCCCATGAGATCGAGGAGATTGAGGTAACTCTCGATTACAAAGGCACTTTTCCATTTTGTAATCCCCACACCCATTATCTTGGATAATGACTTTGATATCTGAGATTTCTAGAATGGAGATTGTCTTTGTCTGAAGTGGAGGCTAGGGTAGATGGGTCTATATATGGAGATGTGGGTCCCTCATTCTTCGAGGACTTGAGGGATCTTGTAGTACAGCTTCCAAATTTTTGCAATAATAAAATGGTTCGGGATCTCCATGAACTATGACCTCTTGATTTTGATAAGGAAACTTGACACATTGATGGAAGGTGGATGCAACAACTTGCATCCCCGGATCCATGGGCATCCTCGGACGATATTGCAAAGGTAGTTCAAGATCAAGTACTTGGCATGTAGTTTCCATGATTGTTGGCCCTACTTGAATAGGGAGTTGAATGGTTCCTTGGGACACCGTTCTTGATCATCATATGCCCTGAGATTAATACCTTTACCTTTTCAATGACATCTTCAGAGAATCCTAGATTCTTTATTAGCTTGAGAGTACAAATATTCAACCATGCACCTCCATCCACCAAGACTCATTTGAATTTATTCTTATGAAATAGGACTTCAAGATGGAGCACGGTTATGAGATGGTTCGTTGAAAGTCTGATCATAAATTTTAGGAGATGTGGTGTGGTGATATGTCCAACCATAGCTTGGAACTGATCTATGCCAAGATCGTGGGGATAGTGGATGAAACCAATGCTTTTTCTAGGATTTCCCTAAATCCCGATGGGATTTTCAGTAAATCTATGATGGAGATCTGGGAAAGGGTTCTTTTCAATTGATCCAGGACATTATAACCACTAGGGATTGACTTTGGATTGGTGGCGGGTGCCTTTGGTGGTTGGGATTGTCCTGAAATGGTAATTCTGCCACCACATGTGGTGAATCCACAAACGACTTTGGCTCCTTTTATGTTAACAATGGTGACCCACTCATCTAGGGATGCAAGAACATGGTCATAAACATGGTTCACATTATTATACTTTTCCTTACCATTGATGTTTCCCTTATTGTGATCTGGCATCAGATTCATGTATATTTTGAGATCTTGATTTCCTACATGTTGTTCAATGGTTATGGTTTTGTTGTAGATGAGGTCCTGAATCAAAGTTTTAAGTCTCATGCAGTTGGTTGTCATGTGTCCCTTAATTTTATGAAAATTGTAGAGATGTTTCTCATTATACCATGGTGGTTTAACTTGGGGCTCTTAATAATTGTCATAAATAGGGATCTTAGTAAGTTTTTCCTGTACCAGCTGTTGTAGGATAGACTCAATTGATTCCCCAAGGGGTGTGTATTTTTGTTTAAGGGGATACTTGTTCCTTGGAGGTGGTCCCCCTTGATTATTCAGGTTATTAATAGCTTGATTGTTGGGTTGTTGTGATGATGTGTTGGATTGTGTGTTGTTTTGGTTTTTGGCTTGCGATTGTTGATATGATTATGTATTTTTCCTTGGAGCACTAATTATAACTTTGGCGTCAACCACACCATCATTAGTAAAATTCTTGTTCTTTTCCCATGTGCGAGGTTTTTTGTTGTAACTGGTGGATGGATGGTTTTCTTGATAAGTAGGCGTACCCCCCTGTGCAATAAGGGCTCTTTCGATCTTGAGCGCCTTGGGGATTAATTAGTCATATGTTGTGATGCATTGTATTTTTAGATGGAAGGACAAGGTCCCTTCAAGATTGGTGATGATGGTACTAATTTTTTTTCTTCTGGCATGGCCCACTTACTCCTATTGGCCTTGGTTCACCATTGTTGCAAGAAGGATGCGAATGTTTTCCCCTTGGCTTGTTTTAGAGCAGATAGTTCTTCTAGACTCACGTCCATGCCTATGTTGAATGAATAGTTATGTATGAACAAGTCCACAATTTCTTGGAACTTTTTGATTCTAAGAGGAAGGTGGGAGAACCATTCCATTGTTGGTCTAGCCAAACTTTGAGGGAAGAGCCACCTTAGATACGAGTTGTCATAGGAAACTTCTATATAATGCACATGGAATTCCCTGATGTCATCTTCAAGATTTCTGGTTCCACGGTATTCGTCAAATCTTAGTATCTCGAATCCTTGTGGGAATGGAACCATCACAATGCTTCTATCGAATGGATAAGGGCACAAATTCCCTTGTCATTTTTTTTTCCCAATTTTAGGTCTAGCACTTGTTGTGAGAGAAATTTGATTTGTTCAGACACATCATTTTGTGGATTAGGTGGTGGATGAATGTGTTTTGTGGTGGCTTGATCGTTTGAGTGATGGGTGGGCTGTTTTGTGTGTCCGTGGGAGGTTGCTGCAAGTTTTGTTGTGCCACCAACACTTGTTAGTATACCTGCAATTGGTATTGTACCAACAACGCTTGTTGTTGGTCTTGCTATTGTTTTGCTAACAATGCTTGTTGTTGGTCTTTCTATTGTTGTAACAATAATGCTTGTTGTTGGGCAAGTAACTAAGTTGCTTGTTGTGCTTGGTATTGTTGTGAAGCTTTCTGATAAGCTTGTTGTTGTAGTAAGGCTTGTGCTTGAGTTTTTTGTGCTTGATATTGAGCTTGTTCCTAAGCTTAAGCTCATTGGGCAGCCTAGGTGGCTTGTGCAACTTGTGTGGCTTATGTTGCCTATGTAGCTTGTGGAACTTGGGCAGCTTTTTGTTGTTGCAATAAAGATTGTGTGTGTGCTTGTGCTTTGGTAGCTTGTTCTTGTTGTGCAACTTTTTGTTCCCATGCTTGTTGAGCGGCTTGTTGCGCAACTTGTGTGGCTTGTTGAGCTTGAAATTGTTGGAATGCTTTTTGATAAGCTTGTTGGGCAGCTTGTAGTGTGATGTTGTATTGATTTTCCATGTTTGGATTTGGTGGTGGGGGTGGAGGATTTAGAATGGTGTGAGATGTTGTGATGATATTTTTTTGAGGTGGTTGTTGAGGTGTTGTTTGAGTGATGATAAGGGGTTGTGTGGTGGATGGTGAGGCTGATATGCTAGCTCCTTGGGAGACCACATTTTGAGGTGTTATAGATGGTGTAGTGATTGATTGTGTTGTTTGGATTGGTGCCACCTGGTGTTACAATAGCGGTGTCATGTTTGGAGGATTTGGTACATTGATTTGATTCATGATTGGAGGATTGTTTTGATTTGGTTGATTGAGGATTTGTAAAGGGGGTTTCCCTAAACCGAGGATTGGTGTAGATGTTGATGTTAGAGGGGGAAATTGTGGAAAGATGGGTGGTGTGTTTCCTTGAGAAAGTGATGATGGGATCAAAGTTTCCTCCTTGTCCAAATAGTCCTACTTGTCCTTGTGAAGTCATGGGGAGAGAGACTTGTGTATCAAGGGAATATGCCAGTGATGTGGCAAAGGTGGAAGGATTGTTGGTATCATGAAATATTAGTGGGATGTATGGATGCTTTGGATCTTGAGGAATGGTATTTGGTAGACCCAAGATGGTATTTTCATCCAAGTCTTGGTTTTTCACAAGGGGATGTGTTTGAAGAGTGTGAAGCAATGAACTTCCCTTGGTAACCATAGGTTAACTTGGAGCATGGGATGATGTTGGTTGTGGGATGGATTGGATGACATTTTGGAAAGAAGGTATGAATGATACAAGTGGTATATTCCCAAGAGGTTGTTCCATAATACTACTCATGGTGCATCATAATCAAAAGGGAGTTTAGCCCCTTCCTTTTCTAATGCTAACATGTATTGTGAAGGATTAAGTCTCATCATTGTGTTGCCAATTTTGTGGTTATCAGGATTTTGCACTATCTCCATAATTTTTTCTTGAGTCATTCCTAGGACATTATTGATGACATCCTCCACTTGGAAACCTCCCTCTTGAAGATCTTGTGGTAGTTGAGGAAGGTTGAGTGGGGGATTGTTAGATATGATGGGGTTTATTTTAGGTGTAGTTTGACTCAAGTCACTTGAAGTGGATGTTTATTTGTTTGCTTCCATGTTTTTCTTGTGTTGAGATCTAGTTTGTACCATAAAATAAGGATCAAATTTCAAGAATATGGGAGGTGAACCTCTAACTCCTTGGGTTGGTCTAAACTTTATGTACAAAAAATAAAATATAATATGTTAAGGATCAAATGGTGGGGATAAGATAAATGAAAGATGGATGATGTGAATGATTGAACTCTTAAGAAACCTTGGAGGAATACAAGAATTTAGGACTTTTGATTTTGGATTTGATTTGGATTTGATAATGAACTTATAAACCCCAAGATGTTATATGTTATCTTGGGATAAAATTGTCCACAAGGATGATAATTTAACTAAGTGTAGGAAGAAGGATTCATCCACACACACTTAGCCAAACAAGATGATTTTTTTGATTTTGATTTGAAGGATTTTCCAAAAGTCTAGTATGAAGGATTTTTCCAAGATTCTAAGAGTTTTTTGTGAGATGGGGTTTGATTGATGTTTTGTGATGGATGAAAGTGTTGATTTTCATCCTAAGTGAACCTAGAGAGACTTTGTTTTACAAGACCTTGGTATTGAAGAACATGCTATACCTCTAAGAACTTTTTTTTTCAACCCTAAGTGAGATACTCAAAATGTTGGAAGAGAGATAGATCTTTACAATAATATAATGAGTACAAGTTTGGGTTGTCCTTTGATGCACATTTGTAAAATTTATAGATCAATCTTTCTTTAACTTGATAAAGCATAGATTGACGTTTCTTGAGATTTATTCAACTAAGATGTTTGTGACGATTGATGGACTTTGGTTTTGGGACTTTGATCTTGCAGGATATCATTTGAACAAACATATGTGTGGGGTTCAATTCGTTCCTTTATCTTTGCTCAATGGGTTCTTTTTACCAAAAACACTTTCTTGCTTAACTTTTCAACTAAATGTCTATGTTTCAATTTCTTTTCATCCCACAAGGTCCATTATGTGGAAATGAAGAGAATCAAGGCAATAGTTCCCAAATGTTGACTTTAGAGAGAGAAAATTGAGATATAGGGCCAAATATTTAGAAGCCTTCTGAGGATAGAATCCTTAGGGACAAGTAGTAATACTTGGACTTTTCAAAGGTATTTTCTCTTTCTAAAGCGTTTGAAATTTGATGACCTTGTCAAATGTTTGTTTTCAAGATTTTGGATCCAAACAATGTGTTTAACTAACTCAAATATTGCACAACCCTAGGGGTATGTGCAAGATCATGATGGGTCAAAAAGTGGCAATATGATGGGTATGTGGCTGGCGACTATTTTTTTACCCAAAATTGATGAAATGAAAAGGGTTTTCAAAAGAGATTCTCAACTTTCCACCAATATAAATTATGCTTTACTTTGAATTTAATAAGTAATTATTATTTATTTTCTATTCAAATTATGACTAAAGTTCTGATTGATAGGTTGATTGAAAAACATCTATAACTTTCAAATGGTATCATATTTTTTTCAATCCAAAACATGTGTCACATTCTATACTTCACCTATGGTTAAAAAAATAAAAGTGAATTTCATGAAGTTTTGAGTAGAAGTTAAGATGAGTGAACATACAGTTTTTATATTTTTTAAAACTTGTAATAAAAATTCATAATTAATTATTTACTTGGAAAAAATTATAAAAAAATATGCATCACATCGGGGCATGAGTCCTCTAATTATATCTAAAATATTATAAAAAAATATTATCATTTTCTTGTGGTTAGGGTGGTCAGACAGACACCTACTTCTTATTTTTTCCCTGAAATTTAAGTACCATTGCATTGAAATTTCAAAATTTCACTAAATAGATATATATATTTTTTAAACATACCTAGTAGTTTAGAAACTACATTCAATTTGCTATAGATTGTATTCTTACACATTTTTGAAATAATATAGATAACTTATTCAAATTTTTATGTCAAGTTGTCTAACTCTAATTTTTTTGAATTTTTTGCCACTTATGGGCCTGTTTTTTCCATGATCTTGCACATACGCCTAGGATAGAAACAATTATATTTGTTGAATTCCCACTTGGATTTCTCCAGCTATGCTTATTCAGAGTGGATGATTAGAAGCTTGACCACATTGGCTCCCCTCCACAACACTCACTTCTATCGGTTAGACAAGCTTTAAGTGCTTATGAATCTCCCATGACAAAATTTTCATCTCTACTCAAAACCACAAGTATGTGGGACACTTCAGAATGACTATTCTTGCACCAACAAATATTAGGGATTTTGGCTTCTATACAAATTGTTTCTTAGTTAGGGTAATCAGGGACATGGCACCTTGTGAGCATCCAAAAAGCCACTAAAGGTTTTAATCAATCCTACTAGGGGCTCTTATACTTTTTACAATAATACCTTATTCTGAAAGGCACTATATAGCTAAGGCCTACATAGCATGAGGACTTGATAGTTTAGTCTTATCCATTTATATACTGACTCAAGTGAAAAACTGGTTGGAGTCACCTTCAAATTGGTCTTAGATAGGCCCCTCTAAAGGTGAACAATAATGAGTAAGTACATCCATAGTTCAATTAATCTTTGTTTGCGTGAACAAAGAGATAATGCATGGTATGAATTTTCTCACACTAGCAAGATTTGTTCAATTTTAGACAACCTAATGTCACTAAAATGTTTTTGATTCTCAAGATCGTCATGAAGTTCTAGAGAAGTGCATACACATTCGAATGAAGAGATATTGTAGAGAAGATTACAAAACAAAGCAAACACGGGGTGATCCCACAATACTGGTTTACAATTTTTGGCCAAACTCAACATTGAAATATTTTTTTCTAACTAAATCTTCACTTTTGGGCACCTATAGTGGCTAAACTGTGAGGAATTTGAAGATGATGAAAACTAGTGATTTGTGACATTTTTTCTATAGATTCTAAATTATTATTTTTCAAATTTTTTGGAATTAGATTGCACTTCTTTTTCCATTTCCTTCAAAACTAGTTTTTCAGGTAAACAACATTTTAAGGAATTGATACTCACCATTATAACCGGATAGCTTTTTACATGAAGGATAAAATTCTTTTTTTTTTAATTTAGATTTGTAACTATAATATCTAGTACTTCCAATTAGTTTCATAGTGTTTTATTGAATATTTTTTCTTTAATCAAATTTCAAAGTCACACCAATTACAATTCAGACATAGGCAGACCATATAACACATAACATTTTTGTATGTATCGAGAAATTCAATTTTTTTTTGTTGGATCAAGGACTTGATACCTGAATTACTCCCATATTTTTCAATTTTTTTTTATAATCTATTATTTTTCCACGTAATGGAACAAAGGCTTGATTTTGGTGAAGAACCTACATTCACAAGAGAATAAAAATAAATATAATAATTAAATTAATTTATTTTAAAATTATACTTTTTGGGAAGCTTATAATACATAATACATACCTAAAAAAAAATTAAATGAATTAATTTGATCCCCCAAAAGATAAATCAAAAGTGGTTTTTTATCAACATTTTGATAGGTGTAAAGGAGACTCCGGTGTAGGTATGGTTTAAAACTAGTAGGGTTCTATCCAAGAGAATTTGATCTAAGGTGGTTCGATCAAACCCTTTTCAATTGGAATTATTTAAGTATAAATTTTCAAGGCTTAAATAATTATATTTTCTAAAAATATGTGATTTTAGCAAAAATTAGGATCTCCAAAAAATTGTAAACCAACTTTGTGGGATCACCCCACGAATTCTTTCTAGTCCTCAAAGGTAATCAATGAGTTCCTTTTATAGCACCAAATTTGAATGTGAAAGTTGATTGTTCAATTTTAGAACAAAATTGAAATTCTAGTAAGTTTCTAAGGTTCAATTTTAACCAACTTGATAAAGCTTGAGTTGTAGGTTAATTTTAAGTCCGAATTGAATCTAGCTAGTCCTAGAAAAAGAATTGCAAAAATTAAAGCCCAAGATTATCACAAAGAACATTAAAAAATGATTTTAAGACTTCAAATTTTGATCCTCCCTTGTTTCTTGCAAATGTAACGTTGGAATGCAAATGTGACACTCTGTAAATGTCAAATTTAGCGTTGAAATACAACTACGATGCTCTGGTGACTGCAAAAGCGATGCTATACAAAAATAGAGAGTGCAAATGTGGCGCTATAATAGATGCAACACTCTTTGGCAAGAATGTAAGACAAAAGACAAAGAGTGTATATGTGGTGGTTTATTGAAAGCAATGTGACAAAGGTAGTGTTGTATGTCAGAAGTGGTGCTCTATGGTGTTACATTTGCAGAAAGGTGGCATCGCATTCTTGTACCTACAAAAAGTGGGAAAATCAAGTGAAATTGAACATGTTAAGTTGATCAACCCTCCTTCTAGCACCAAAATGTGAATGAAAAACCTACACAAGCTAATAAGAGATCATTAAACAAGATTCAAACATGTTAGAAAATAAAATCTAATGTTCCCTATGAGATTCTTTAGCCAAATTCAAGAAAAAACATGAAAATAACAAGAAACTAATGAAAGATAACATGTAACTCAAATTGAATTAGCTAAGCCTCCATCCCATAGGGGGAGTGGTGCTCCTTTGATGTGGAAATAAGCCCTTTCCCAATCCCTTTGATAAGCTTGATGATTTATTGATGATCCAAGAGTGAAATTGACTATAATCTAGCTAAAATGCTTGAAAATGATGAAAAAGCTATGGACTCAAATGACTATAATGGAAATGCATGAAGTTGTGGATCCATATTATGAAAATGATTCCTCTATTTATAGAAGCCAAGGGTTGGAAAATGGAGGAAATTGGTGGATGTGGGATAAATCGAGATCCAATGAGAATGTACCAAGTGTCATAATTCTATTGGAGGAAGTTGGAGCACATTTTGGGAAATGTGTGAGTGGAGGAGGATGGAAGAGAAGTAAATGTTGTTGGTTGAGAATTTGAAAATGATGTAAGAGGAATTGAATGAGATTTGAGGAGATGTAAGAGGATTTGAAAGGTTGTATCTTGAGAATTTATTGTAAATGTAAGAGGATCTGATAGCTTTTTGAAAACCTTTGGAGGGAAATTGAATGAGAGGTTCTTGAGAGGAATATTCCTTGGAATATGCCTTGGTGAGGAAAAATAGATGAATTAAATAATTAATTGAAATTATTTTCATGTGCAACCTAGTTAGTTGACCATAGTTGATTTAACTCTTGAAGAGTTAGAAGCTGGAGGATTTGATAATGATGATTAGAAAGTTGATTTAGGATTAATTAATCCAAAATTAATTAATTGGAGTGAATTAAGAGATGTGAAATTTGATTTGATTAGTTTTTTAATCAAATGAGAGGATTAAGAGAGGATTTAATTAAATGATTTGATTTAATTAAATATGATGAAAATTAGTTAGAAGAAGGGTGAATTAATCTAATAAATTTAATTATTTGATTAATAGTT
>VDFB02113094.1:0-12647 GCA_007258455.2 Sequoia sempervirens
TGCTAATGAATCTCTCAAATTTTTTTATCTCATTACTAGTATTTGCAAACAAAGAATCTGGCACAGGTGGAACATGATCTACATTTTCCATATTATATATATATATATATATATATATATATATATATATATATACACCTAAAAAAACAATGAGTCTTTGGTAAATAATATATCTAGATAAAAAGAATACAAATCTAAAATAGAACTTGTTATAATTCATCTACTCATCAATAATATTTTCATACTATTAACTTGATTTAAAAAGAATTGGAAGACAACTATAATCTATAACATAGCATCCTTAAATGGTTCAAATTTTAAATGAAACGATGAAAGAAAGAATAAGAATACAAAGATTAAAGTATAAAATCATTTGAAAATAATTGGGGATAAAAATATTTAATCTAATAGTTGTTAACATAAATGAACTTCAATTATATAGCCTTGAGAACATCAAAAAATTATAGATTGGAAAGCAAAATAAATATGTCATATTACTTGAATCAAATCTAATAAAGTTTGACTTCATTGCATACTTGTTATAAATATCTCACATGAACCAATGAAACTCAATGTGTCTCCAAATTACATAAGAAGAGAGAACCTAAATGTGAAAAAGAAAAAGAAATTTAAAATCCATCTTTTTGTAATGAGTTTGTTAAAATTTAAAAACATTCAAGAACCCAAAAATGGTTTGAAATTGATGAGCATAATAGAAATTCTTGAAGGCAAGAGGTCATCACAAACCATTCGGTTGTGGGCTTCAAAAATTTTCAATGAATGGTTTTCCAATAAGATGTATTAACCAAAATATTCCAAATTTTTATACAATTACTAAAGATGTACAAAACAAGACCTTTACTAAATAAATTTCAAAATGCATCATTAAATGTATATTAACATCATCCGCACTCTAATTAAGAACATTAAAAACAACACGGAACACAAAGAGATAAAATTAAAAAGTTCCAACTAATGATGTTATAATAATCCTCCCCAAGTTGATCCTCTCATCCCAATCATCATACTTAATGTTTTGGTACTTGAATCATGTTTATTATATTATGTGCTCCTCAACACTATGTAAATTAGAACTCTTAATAAACATGTTTTTTAAGAGGAAGCATTTTCTCTTTCTATTACCATAACGATTATTCTTGTTTTTGTAACTTGGTATTTCTACTTGTAGATTTTCAACTTTTTATTATGTAAATCATTCTTTGATACCCAAGTAGTTTAAAGGTTTTCTTGAATCTTATTTAGTTTTTAGATTTAAGTGATTTCTCATTGTCTAATTTCTTAAAATCAAATCTAAACATTGTTCGATCCTTATTTCCTTCTAATACCAAAATCATCCTCTTTTCCTAACTATAAGAAGTCATAGTTCAATCCCACCATGGTTGTGAATCAGCTAAAATTGGTATGATTGGGAATATGCATGATACTAAATTTATCATAATGGAGAAGAATCATTTGACCATGAGGCCCTTGTTGAGAAAATGGTAATCAAGATATAGCTTTGATGCACACAACCTTTCTTTGGATCTTGCAAATTTGGCTAGTAATATTAATCCTAGTACAATGATTGATCTCCTTCATATACTATGTTGATAAATAAGCCATGTGGAAAGAAAGTACTTAAAGTTAAATAGGTAAAAGGATAAGCTCAACAATCCCTTTGAGTGATGTGCCATTTTCCCTCCATCCCAAGCTTCTTCTTCATGTATTCATCCTTATTGTTTTACTCCTATCTATCTTATGCAATTTATTTCTCCTTCCACCAAATCTCCCAAAATTTATCCTCTCCTTTTTCCTAGATCTCATCTCATGCTTACTTATTATGATGCACATAGTTCTCTTGTCTCCACATTAGTTCTCATTAGTTTTGTTTACACTTCCCATGTTCCCCTCACTGTGATATTCCTACTGTAACACCCCTCCGTTTTGGATATTTGGATCAGCAGTGTTTTCTTGGTAATGTTTGATTATGCTTATGATGTGACTGTGAACTTAGTGATTGTTTGATCATGAATTGTTTAGTGATGCGCATGTTATATTATGATGTGACGATTGTGTCTGAACATGCTTTGACTTTGAAACTTAATTACTTGTGATAGTGATTGTTAAACGATGTGAAGTTATATGTTGATGTGATGTGATCTTATTCTGATGTTATCTTATGACATGATTGGAGTAACTTAGAAGATATCTGATTAAATGATGTGTTATGCTATTGATCATATCTTTGATGTTAGATGCGTCAGTAGTGATACTGTATTGGTGAAAAGGGATGGATTGTATCACTCGCTTGCGAGCGCCCTACAATTCCGAGATTCCTTCCTCATGGTGTGTTTGATTATATACATATATATATTTTGCACGTTCGACATGTTCTTTGCTACAGGTTGGAAGGTACATGACATCGACTCCACCTGGTTTCACAGGTTTGAGCGTGTCCATTTACCAACGGTAATTGATTGGGAGATAGTAGCTAGGTTTTCCAAGCCAAGTCATCACCCTAGTCATAGCGTGTTGTCGGGTTGTCATCGGGGTCAATTGTTTTAACTTGGTTAGTTCCCCTTGAGTGTAAATATTTAATTTCAAGTTTAAAGTTTATTAAATGACTTGCGTAGTTTAATTAATGATTAAATGTGTTTAATTGCAAGTTAAAAGTGATTAAATGGCTTTTGAAATTTATAAATGATGATTGTTTTGTCTTATTGAGATGTTGGAAAATTAGTGATTAATTAATTAATAAAATAATCTAATTTTGAATTAGATTTATTTTATTGATTAATTAAATTAATAGGGATAAATTAAATCAATTTAGTCATGTTGGCATCATTAGATATTTGGAGTAAATCAAAAATTAGAAATATGTTTTATATTTTACTCCTAGAAATAAAGTTGAAAAATATTGTTATTATGAATTGTTGAATTATATTTTGTTAAAGAAAATTTATTTGACCTTGGGGTTGTAAATAGATTTTTATTTTAAAAGGATATTATGCAAATTACACTTGGAAATAGAAATTGTTTTATGATTTTGCAAAAATGAAATATCTTCATTTTAGCAATAAGTTTGATGGGTGAGTCCATTTTAGGGCTTTGACAAATTTGGGGGAAAGGCTTGCATAAGGAAATTAGGATTGTATTTTCATTTTAATTTTAGAAATGGAGGATGGAAATTGGAGAGAAAAAATTGGATTGGTTTGGAAAAAGAATTGGGGAATGGAAGATTGAAAATTGGAGAAGCTGAATTCAAAAGCAAGGGCAAGATCTCCATTAACAAATCTTCAAGCATTTGGAGAAAACAAAAGGTTTTTGTTTCTTTCTTTCTTTTTCCTTCTTGTTTTTGTTTCAATTAGTAATGATTTAGAATCTGTTCATGTTTCCTTTTAAAAGATTCAAGAGATAAATTGTGAAAATATTGGTTAAATTGTGTGAAAATCTTTAAGCTGGGGTTTGGAATTTCAATACACATATACACATATATCTTTGAGTTATGGTAAATACTTATTTTTGAAATTTTCTGTTACTGGTGAAATCTGTCAAATCTGGGGCATATTTTTTTGGATTTTCATTTTTTTAAACGAAATTGTTGAATTTAAAAAAAATATTTAAATTTTAATTTTTGTGGGGCTGCCCACAGCCACCCCCCATCCATGGGGGTGCTGGTTGTGCAGCGCTCCCCATGAATGGGGGTGCTGGCTGTGCAGCGCTCCCCATGAATGGGGAGGGGGCTGCAAGCAGCCACAACAAGTGCGCCCTTGTGTGAGGTTGCGTAGCAGCCCCACAGGGGTGCGTCCCCTGTTGGGGCTGCAACGTAGCAAAAAGGGCCTTTGGCCCTTTAATTTTAAATTAATATAATTTCTGTTTCATTTAAACTTTAGTTTTTTTTTTATATATTATAATATATATATTTATTATAATATTTATATATTATATATATTGATTTGATATATATGTAATATATATTTATTATTATATATATATATAATTTTAAATTGTATATAGAAATATATATATTTAATGAATATATATTCCCTCATTTTTCCATTTAGTGGTAAAATAAAATAATAGATTGGTTATTTTAAACATATATATTTAAAATCATAATTATATTTAAATGGGTTCTATTTAAATATAATTTATTTAGGGAATTTATTTTGTCACCAAGTCGAAATAAATGGAGTCTTGTAATCAATTGATTTTATTCAAGAATTTGTTTTGATCGGAAATCATGGGATTCTATATAATATTTTAGAGGTATACATTTAAATGATAATTTGAATATCTTAAAAATAGGGATTAATCAAAATTGATTATCGCTTTAGTTAGGGGAAATGTAATTGACATTTGACCAAAAGATTTATTTAAATTATTGATTTTGATTAATTTATTTATCCTATGATGAAATATAGGCTAAGTAATTTGATTAAATGTTTATTTATTAAAATATCTTGATTTTGAAAGTAATCGTAGAACTTAGAGATAACGAATGCTTTATTTAATCAGATAGTTTTAATCATTAATTTTTTTTATTATGGAACATAGTGAGGAGCTTAGAGGTAATGCATGATTATGTTAATCAGATATTTTTATTTATCAAAAGCTTGAATTATTTACAATTTAGTTTTGATTATTACGGATAATCGTGACAAATGAAATTGAAGGAATAGATTTAAATATAGATAACTATAAGATGATTTTGATTCGAAATAGAAGCAAAAATGGATTTTATATTCAAATGGATTAATTAGAACGTTGAATTTTTAATAGTCAATGATTTATTCTAAAAGGTAGAGTCTAGATAATCAAATGCTTTTATTTTAAAGATTGATTTTTAATAAGATATGAGATGGGGAAACGAAATATAAATTATTGATATAGATTCTTAAATGTCAACAATGTGTTTTAAGTACTTAATATGTAACAGGGTATACATCGAGTATGCACTATTAAGTATATTTGTTGGAATGAATTCGTGTACAAGTAGAGATAAGATTTAGTTGATTTATTAATGCGAAATTGAAAGAATGACTGATTTATTTGATCTAAATGTTTTGTTAATCATGCGACTTTATTTGATTTAATGAATCATATGTGATTGAGTTGTTTGACTTATTGCTATAAGAGTAATTTATTTAATCCAAAAGTTATTTTTAAATCAAGTGGATTTATTTACAAAATATGTTTGTGAGATGTAGAGTGATTGATTGGTTTACTTCCAGTTCAATGATGTTATTTGTTTAAATGTCTGGATTTTGGAATATGGTTGTGAAATTTAGAGTATGTGATCTGTCCTTTGCATTTTTCTATGTCATGAAAAGAAATGGGTTTGATTGATTGGATAAATGCAAGTCATGTAATCTGTGTTTGATTGGATTTAGGAAATCCGAACATTAGCGCATTTGGTTGCTCGAAATGCTTTTAGTGTTTATATGTACTTTCTCTATGTTGGGAGGATAGAGTCAATGTTGAAGTCTTCCAGATAGGAGTTCATGTATTGGTATGGGATTGTGGTACGTGAGTCAATTTTGTTGTGTCATGGGAAAATGTGCATGTGACACCATGTTGTTTCACCCGGTTCTCACAAATGGGGATGTTTTGTGCCTCCTTGGGAATAGGAGAGGGTCATGTGTTTTTACCTCCCTTGGAAGGAGTGGAGTTGTATTATGTTTTTCCTCCAGTGTATGGAGAGGGTTTTAACCTTGTTGCCCTCCAGTGTTTGGAGTGAGTTTCCTTGTTTTGTTACCTCCTTGGATCAGAGAGGTTGTGTTATCTGGTCACCCATTGCGGTTATAACCATGTGTGTTGTCTTAGGAGAGTGGCTTGCAATGGGCGCCGGTGCACAAAGTGGTGCTAGAATAACCCTTTGCAAGTTGGTTAATTCAATGATAACTAAATTAAACTTTTAGAAGCTTAGGTTGCATCAAACATTAAACAAGATAATTTGTGCCTCGCTCATGGGCCCAAGGGCTAGTTCGAGGCTTGGGATGAGATGGGAAGGCCTGGAATGGCAAGATCTTCTATCTTGTCTTCACGAGAGATATTTGGTTCCACATGAGTAAGTAATGGTGCCGGGATTTCGGTTGAGGCTACCAGGATAACCCATGGAGTGGGTGCCGGGGCCTAGGAAGATTCCCAAAGGATATCCCTTGACGAGCTATGCGATGACACTCTTCCTAAGTCAGCAGTTTGTATTTGATATTTGTGGCACTCTTGATCTATTCTATGTCTGGAAGCAATGTAACCTTTGTCAATGTTGTGTGAGTCATACCTAGAGTTGTACGTATGACCGTTCAGTCATGTGATGAGGTCTTGTATTTATTTCATATCAGTTTTGTGTGGCCCGTGTCTAGTGGTAGATGGTCTTGTGTAGGAATTCTTGGTTACAATCTCCTAGCACGGAGGGAGTGGAACCTTTTGGATTCCACGTGGTCGGGTGGCGTGCATCTTAAATCGGTTGGTTCTTCTTCTTGTTTGGGTGTTGGTGATTTCCAGCTGGAGAGCTCGTGGGAATTAGTTTCTTCTCATGCCTTGTTCTCTCAGTTCTTATTGTATTTTATTACCCCTTAGTTGTTATCAAGGTGGAATTTGTAATATGTAATCTTTTTGTTGGAATTACCTCATTCGAGGAATGAGTGTTGTAATCTTATTGTTTAAATATTGTTAATTAAAATCTTTTGGTATTTCTTATCCTTCGTTGTAAGTTACCTTGTATGGAATGTATGTTGTCTCATTTCCTTAAGTGATTAATGCTTCGATTTATATTAATGTTTGTTGTTGTTTGAGTTTTAAAGTAATCTTTGTCTCATGGCCTTAGAGGTTGTTGGCAATGTGTATTCATCTTACATGTTATTTGTACTTAAACAAAAAAAAATTGGTGCATTTAAGTAGTGAATTGCAACTTCCTCTAGGGTTGCATGGCAGGGCATTAGATATGGTATCAGCTCGCCTAGGTTGAAACACTGGGAACTCTGGGATTATGTTGGACGCATTATGTTGTAAGTTGTGTAGGTTTATACTCTGGGCACTATGAGCCATGGCGTTGACCTAGACGCTCTGTTCGGTAGTGGTGATTCCCTTTTGAGTGGATATCACTTGTATACCTGGAAGTTGTTGTGTGGTTGTGTAAGTCAAATTGTGCAGGAAGCCAGTGGAAAGGATAGGACCCTCGGTGTAGTGCGCAATACACCGATATCCTTTCTACTGGAAGAATGCATCATGGATAGTTGTGTTGTGTGTAAATGTGGTGTGTGTTATGTGTGTGGTAGAAAACAGCCAGTTTTGTTGATAATTTCCGCCCTTTGCATGTCTTGTTGGTGAATGCTTTGTCAGGGTTGGTTAGGTCGCGAACCTACCAAGAAGTGTGTTTTGATTGGTCTCCTTCTTGATGCATGACTCTTTTGTTGTGTAAAAGGGGGTGACCCTTGAGTGGTTCTTGAGTGTGGTTGTAGTGTGTTTGTTGAATATGTTCCAAGTATTTGTTGGGGCGAGATGGTCATAAGAACCTCTTGCCTTGAGTTCCTTAGTATGGCGTTTTAGAGGGTGGAATTTTCCAACCTTGTCTTGTGTTGTGGAGGAACGATGCTCATGTCTTGGAAGTTCTGTTTGACCTTGAGGGTGCCAAGGAGTTCCTTGTGTGTGGATTCTCTTTTGGAGTCTTGTTGTTTCCTTCTCCATGCAAGTATCATATGCATGTTTGCTTGTGCTTTACCTCTTGTGCAAGTGATTGCTTGATTGACCCTTATGTGGTGTTGGAGTGCTTTTGCATGTTATATTGAATAGAGAATTATGAAATATGATAATAGGAAATGAATGAATATGTTGTTAGTTATAGAGATTTGTGCATGCTTTCATGTGGTTGATGCATTGTGTGAAAGTGCGTGTGTGATGATGAAACCATGATTACATTCGTGCCTATGTTAGAACTATAGGGTAAAAGCACAAAACTGTGTCACACTTTTGGCCAAAAAAATAGTTCCGAGTGAAATATTTTCGGCCGGAAAGGTTTCGACCAACTAGGTTTTGACCAAAACCACATGGCCTATTATGTGGCATATAGGTTTTAGCTGAATAAGTTTCGGTCGAATCCCAAAAAATCAAAAATTTCCTTTTCCCGCTTTGAAATTGGCTTTGAAATTGCATTTTTGAATGTGCGAGGTTTCTATAGAAAGGGTTTCGGCCGAAACCCTTTCTATAGAAACTGTTTCTACTGAAACTGTCTATGTGGCATCCTAGTTGGCAGCCAACTCAGCTTTTTTCATAATTTTCTGAAACTTTCAACTTTAGCTAAGAATTTGTTTAGTCAAAATGATTTTTCTGCAAAAAACAAAAATACCCTTTTGTAGAGCTTAGAATGCAAAATCCAAATATATAATTTTTTTAATAATTTGATTACTTTTAATATATTGTATTTTTAAAATAATGCAAGTAGGTTTTTAAAATGAAAAAAGAGGTTGATTACAAATTAAAAAAAATATAGTAAAACTTATTAAAAAAAATTAAATCTTATATGGTGAAAAAGAGGAGGGAGTCTTCTTCAAAAGGGTATAATTGTTTTTTTGAAAATGATTAAAAAATTTGAAAATAGTTGACGGCCCATGAAAACTGCCAAATTATGACATGTTTGACTTTAAAACGTTATTACGAGAACAATATACATCAAAATTTGAATTTTTTTTTCCATGCACAAGATATTGAAGTTACCTATTTGGAGAAAAAAAAATTAGGGAGAAATGAATTTTTTTTCAATTTTTTTCTTAACGGCTCCTGAAGTCACTCTTTTCTAAAATTTTCAGCATTCCAAAATCTGACCTTAAATTGATAAAAACATCATGAAAACAATTTTTTCTAAAATTTTAAAAATTACAACAATAAAATTCATCAAAAGTTTTATATTTCATTAGTTTACACCATTTTGAAATTCAAAACATTAAAGACCACTTTTATGTGCTCAAAGTTCATAATTTATTTTGATGTTGGCTGTTTCCTTTATAAAGTGTGACACAGGTTTCTGCTTTTACCCTGTAAATATATTGTCTTCTCTCTCTTTCTCCATTAAATTAATGGAAATGCCTGTTCTTAAGTGTATGGGGGATTGACACCCAGAATATGTTGTATCTTATGAGAAATTTTTTTATGTATTCATGAAGGATTGTTTTATTAGATCGAACCTTGGGTAAAGGACCTAAGTCCCCAAGTTGCATTCATAATTAGGGAAATGTATAGTATAAATAGAAAGAAAAATCGTTATGCGGTAAGTAAAGTTTAGAGAAAGGGAATTAGTGAAACAATTGTATGATAAGGATAATTGCATTATAGGTGCATATGTTGTTGGTGAGGCCTATTGTCCCCAACTTTATGGTTGAATCTTAAGAGATCATATAGACGTTAAACTATTGTACCTAGATTCAAAATGCAAGAGTTAGATGAACGTTGAAATGATAATGTTGCACACCTTGCCTTGAGTAAACATTGAAATGATATTATATTAGGTGTGGCTTTATGATGATTCTCGATGATGTGTATTGGTGCATAAGGCACTATGTATGTTAATCCATGATTGTGTGATTCAGAGATTTGATGGTGGGATGCTTCACCATGTTGAATGTATAGGTTGACAGTGTGTTAGTTGGCTTTGAGGGAGTTCTATCCCTATTCTTTTTTGTAGGCTTCTAGGAGTAAGCCTAACCCTTGGGGGGGAGGATGTAACACCCCTCCGTTTTGGATATTTGGATCGACAGTGTTTTCTTGGTAATGTTTGATTATGCTTATGATGTGACTATGAACTTAGTGATTGTTTGATCATGAACTGTTTAGTGATGCGCATGTTATATTATGATGTGAAAATTGTGTCTGAACATGCTTTGACTTTGAAACTTAATTACTTGTGATCGTGATTGTTAAACGATGTGAAGTTATATGTTGATGTGATGTGATCTTATTCTGATGTTATCTTATGACATGATTGGAGTAACTTAGAAGATATTTGATTAAATGATGTGTTATGCTATTGATCATATCTTTGATGTTAGATGTGTCAGTAGTGATACTGTATTGGTGAAAAGGGATGGATTGTATCACTCGCTTGCGAGCGCCTTACAATTCTGAGATTCCTTCCTCATGGTGTGTTTGATTATATACATATATATATTTTGCACGTTCGACATGTTCTTTGATGCAGGTTGGCAGGTACATGACATCAACTCCACCTGGTTTCACAGGTTTGAGCATGTCCATTTACCAACGGTAATTGATTGGGAGATAGTAGCTAGGTTTTCCGAGCCAAGTTGTCACCCTAGTCATAGCGTGTTGTCGGGTTGTCGTTGGGGTCAGTTGTTTTAACTTGGTTAGTTCCCCTTAAGTGTAAATATTTAATTTCAAGTTTAAAGTTTATTAAATGACTTGCATAGTTTAATTAATGATTAAATGTGTTTAATTGCAAGTTAAAAGTGATTAAATGGCTTTTGAAATTTATAAATGATGATTGTTTTGTCTTATTGAGATGTTGGAAAATTAATGATTAATTAATTAATTTAATTTAATTAATAAAATAATCTAATTTTGAATTAGATTTATTTTATTGATTAATTAAATTAATAGGGATAAATTAAATCAATTTAGTCATGTTGGCATCATTAGATATTTGGAGTAAATCAAAAATTAGAAATATGTTTTATATTTTACTCCTAGAAATAAAGTTGAAAAATAATGTTATTATGAATTGTTGAATTATATTTTGTTAAAAGAAATTTATTTAACCTTGGGGTTGTAAATAGATTTTTATTTTAAAAGGATATTATGCAAATTACACTTGGAAATAGAAATTGTTTTATGATTTTGCAAAAATGAAATATCTTCATTTAGCAATAAGTTTGGTGGGTGAGTCCATTTTAGGGCTTTGACAAATTTGGGAGAAGGGCTTGCATAAGGAAATTAGGATTTTATTTTAATTTTAATTTTGAAAATGGAGGATTGAAATTGGAGAGCAAAAATTGGATTGGTTTGGAAAAAGAATTGGTGAAGGGAAGATTGAAAATTGGAGAAGCTGAATTCAAAAGCAAGGGCAAGATCTCCATTAACAAATCTTCAAGCATTTGGAGAAAACAAAAGGTTTTTTTTTTCTTTTTCTTTTCCTTCTTGTTTTGGTTTCAATTAGTAATGATTTAGAATCTATTCATGTTTCCTTTTAAAAGATTCAATCCTTTTGTTGCAATGAAAATACCCATCAAAAGAAAAACTAGTTGCAAGATTGAACAGATAAATTGTGAAAATCTTGGTTAAATTGTGTGAAAATCTTTAAGCTGGGGTTTGGAATTTCAATAATAAAAAATCTACCAATCCCACTGCGGATATTGAAAATCACAAGTATTATATATATATATAGATATATATATATATATATATATATATATATATATATATATACACATATACACATATATCTTTGAGCCCGTAGTACTTATTTTGAAATTTTCTTCATCGTGAAATCCACAAATCAGCAGCTTTTTTGGATTTTCATTTTTTAAACTAAATTGTTTAATTTTTAAAAAAATATTTAAATTTCAATTTTTGTGGGGCTGCCCACAGCCACCCCCCATCCATGGGGGCGCTGGTTGTGCAACACTCCCCATGAATGGGGAGGGGGCTGCAAGCAGCCACCACAAGGGTTGCGCCCCTGTGTGAGGCTGCGTAGCAGCCACACAGGGGTGCGTCCCCTATTGGGGCTGCAACGTAGCAAAAAGGGCCTTTGGCCCTTTAATTTTAAATTAATATAATTTCTGTTTTATTTAAACTTTAGTTTTTTTTAATATATTATAATATATATATTTATTATAATATTTATATATTATATATATTGATTTGATATATATGTAATATATATTTATTATTATATATATATATTAATTTTAAATTGTATATAGAAATATATATATTTAATGAATATATATTCCCTCATTTTTCCATTTAGTGGTAAAATAAAATAATAGATTGGTTATTTTAAACATATATATTTAAAATCATAATTATATTTAAATGGGTTCTATTTAAATATAATTTATTTAGGGAATTTATTTTGTCACCAAGTCGAAATAAATGGAGTCTTGTAATCAATTGATTTTATTCAAGAATTTGTTTCGATCGGAAATCATGGGATTCTATATAACATTTTAGAGGTATACATTTAAATGATAATTTGAATATCTTAAAAATAGGGATTAATCAAAATTGATTATCGCTTTAGTAAGGGGAAATGTAATTGACATTTGACCAAAAGATTTATTTAAATTATTGATTTTGATTAATTTATTTATCCTATGATGGAATATAGGCTAAGTAATTTGATTAAATGTTTATTTATTAAAATATCTTGATTTTGAAAGTAATCGTAGAACTTAGAGATAACGAATGCTTTATTTAATCAGATAGTTTTAATCATTAAATTTTTTTATTATGGAAAATAGTGAGGAGCTTAGAGGTAATGCATGATTATGTTAATCAGATATTTTTATTTATCAAAAGCACGAATTATTTTCAATTTAGTTTTTGATTATTACGGATAATCGTGACAAATGAAATTGAAGGGATAGATTTAAATATAGATAACTATAAGATGATTTTGATTCGAAATAGAAGCA